>JASCZW010004573.1:0-52310 GCA_034211315.2 Aedes japonicus | reverse complement strand
GGATTTTTTTTTTTTTTTTTTTTTTTTTTTTTTTTTTTTTTTTTTTTTTTTTTTCTTTTTTTTTTCTCTCTCTCTCTGAGATTATTTGATAGTACTGTAACACACCTCCACATTTGAAACGTTCACTTCAAACCAGGCACGTATTTGTATTATTTAGGAATAAGGTTATTGTTATATAAACAGATACATCTCAATTAATGGTTGCTTCCTTAATGACACTCAGCTTGTTCATTTGTAAACATGAACGTGACAAAATAAGCGCAAAATTGATGTTGCCAAACCGCCCGTTAGATATGCAACCCTACAACAAACTGCGTGGTGAACGCATCTGAAATTATGTGGCGTCTTTACACGCACGCATGCGCATTGTCTTCGTTTGCTAAGCTGCGGACAAGCAAATGGCCGTTTTCTAAGCCATGCACTGGTTTTCTTTTTGCCTACCTACACCGCCAATATCAAATCCCCGCTATGAGGCGACTCTATAACGAACTTCAAAACTTGCAAATAATTATCTGATTTCATCTCGGCGACAAAGCGGGACAAACACCAAACTTAATAATTTATGTCCGGATTTCACAATACTATTCACCAATATAACAAAACTAAGTTGATGTAACTCTTCTTCCGGGTGCGGGGCGAAGCACAAAACCAAAAAAAGTGGAAATACTACCGACATCACACATTTCGGGAGGGAATCGATTGAATTCACTACGTCTTTCCCAAAAGCACGCCGATGTTAAATGATTTTCTACCTCGTTAGCCAGCGCAAAATTGACGAATTGATCGCTTCATTTTTGATAGTGGAAAACGACGCAGCAAAAACAAAACACGTTAGTTTTGACGCAGGGCTTGCTGCGATTTGAATATTGATTGTAACTTTGTATTACCTAAAATTTACTGTTCCAGCTGTAAATCTTATGTTCTGAATGCCAGAACAGTTTGGAATACCTAGATCATCCCAAAATTATCTTCTTGAGTATTTTTACGTTCGGAAATGTATACTGAATATACTTGCATACGTGACGTAACTTTGTGTAGCCAAAAAAGCTACTGTTAAATCGTAAACTCCAAGTTTTGCACTCCAGGGCGGTTTGGATTACCTAGAAGATCTCAAAGTTATAAAACAATGACTGTTGGCCTTCCAAGAGATTCATTGAATATACTTGAAAACAAAGTGGTCAGCCATATGTAGCTCCAAAAGCTACTGTTACAACTGTAGATCTTCTGTTATGAACATCAAGGACAGTTTAGCGGATGACCTAACATCAGCCCACGATTCTCGCTATAATAGTATGTAGGCCTTCCACACTATTCACTCAACATGGTTAAATACGTATGCGTAGCTATCTATAAGCCATTTAACAGCTCTACTGTTACAACTGTAGATCATAAGTACAGAGCTCAAGAGACAGTTTGGATGACCTAGGACATCATAAAGTTATCAAATAATGACTGTTGCACCTTCAAAAGGTTCATTCAATATGTTTGAATACATATCGCAACTTTATATAGCCCCAAAAGCTACTGTTACAACTGTAGATCTAAAGTTTTGAACTCAAGTACATTTTGGATGACCTAGAACCTCTCAAAATGGTAGAAAACATTTATCGTATATATAACGTGTATTTAATAATACGTTTCTTTCTTCTGAACTGCTTCATATTCAGAAATGTCAGTATACTTCAATTATAGGATTTGAACTCATTGTATTTTATCATTTTTCAGATTATGAAAAAAATGATGGAAAACAAATTTGCCGAAGGCAATATACACTTTTATTCAGTCTGTATAATTTTATACAGCCATTATCCATTTGGGTCATACATAACTCATTAGGGCTGATTAAGTTAATATATTATTTAAGGCAAGGCTAAAGATTTATGAATTTTTCAATAGTATATGGTCCGAAATCAACAATGTTCTCAATTGAAATGAATGCGTAAAAATACTTCCGATCGATTGGTGTAAACATTTCGAAAATCTTTTGAGAAATGACCGAGATCTGCTCAAAATCTGACCACTTTTCGTGACGGTTAGAATGGGGTTTTTTTTAATTACACCAGTATACGAAACAAAGATGTAGTCTTACGCCAAAGTCTGGTTTGTAGAATCCGTTTATAAAATATTGCCAATGCCTCAACCCACCAGCCGTTGCATCCAGTGAAAGCTCCAAGTATGCTATGAAATTGCCAGGTTGCTTTAATTCAGGTCAACTATGGTTTTCCTATTAACGCATGGAATTTGTAGAAAAGCGCGGTGCCTTGAGTACAGAGTACAGAATTGAGGAGTATTGGAACCAGTTCTTTACCTAGAAAACGGAGGTGAGCCTAAATACCCTCAGGTGATAAAAGTTGTGAAAACACCTTCTTTTCTTTTGTTTACTTGTTTGTGCGGTTCAAATTCTGCGTTTTCAAAATGTCGCATATTGAAAAGGAAGTGAAAATTAAGGTTCTGGACACATGGTTAAGTGAGAAGGGTATTACTATGCGAAAAGTTGGCGAAGCGGTTTGGAATTCATCATGCGAGTGTTAAAACCATCATTAATAAGTTTGAGGAACACTATTCTTTGGATGAGCTACCAGGAATAGGCAGAAAACCCGGTTCTTCCAACCCGAAACTGGAGCAGAAAGTGGTATCTCTAATCATGAAGAACAAATCACCGTCAATACGTGATTTGGCCAGAACAGCAGGAACGAGTGTCGGAATGATCCAGCGTATTCAAGAGGCGAAACCACCTGAAGACCTACAAGAAGCAGAAAATCTCGAAACAAAGTGCAGAACAGAAGAAGCGAGCAGCAACAAGGGCCCGAAATTGTATTCGCGTCTTTGCAGCGTCCGGATGCATGCGTTTTGATGGACGATGAGACCTATGTAAAGGAGGACTACAAAAACCCTTCCTAGGTCCACAATACTTTACTGCCGTCGTTGGGGAGGATGTGAGCGATGCGGAACAGGTCGATTCAAGTGGAGAAATTCGGTCGAAAGGTACCTTCGGTATGGCAAGCAATATGTTCCTGTGGTTTGAAGTCAACCATTTTTTACACTACCGGAACCATTAATGCGGAAATCTATCGATCTGTGTGTGTCCAGATAAGATTGTTGCCTTTATATAAGAAGCATAATATATCTCCATTGTTGTGGCCGGATTTAGTATCGGCTCACTATGCCAAAACCACTCTCAATTGGCTTGCAGAAAAGGGTATAGATTTTGTTGGGAAAAATATCAATCCACCAAATTGCCCTCAGCTTCGACCCATCGAACGTTACTGGGCAATCGTGAAGAGGGTCTTCAAGAAGACTGGTAAGGCAGCTGGGAACATGCAGGAGTTAAAAAAAAATTGGGCTCAAGCGTTCAAAAAATGCGATGCAACACTTGTCCGGAACTTGATGAAGAGCATTCGATCCAAGTTCGAAAATTCATGAAGGAATAAATTAAATTTCAGCCGGTCTTCATTATGTTCAAGTTTAACCTCGTACAATAAAGGATCAATTTTGTGTTTTCAACATAATTTGAAAGAAAGTTTGTGGATAGCTTATTTTCGATACACTCCTTATTTCATATTTTACTCATATTTCAGAGGTGTTTATATCTGCTTGATAATAACAGCAACATCAAAAGATCTCCTTCAAACACATATGGTGGCCAAATGCATTCGGTTGGGACGGCATACGTAAGCCAATTCCGAACCGACTGCAACATTATCATCATGCTTGTGAGCGCCGTTTGCGAGAAATGGAAATGAGTGGCTTACTGCACTCTCGCTCGGTTGAGATCGAAGAAGAGAAATGACACCATAATTTACACATAGTTTTTGAAACCTATCAACAAACAAACGCAGCACTGGGAAGTACCAGCAGGAAGGCTAGAAACGGTGGTGAGCGGTTATTTAAGGTTTGCTGTCAATGTGCTCGTCGGTGCTGTTGTTCCATTTTCTTGGGTGACCTCTCCAGGGTTATGTAAGCTAAGACAAAGTTTATAATTGTATTTTCCATTCCATTTGTTGATATAAATCATCGAACAACCAAGCCGTATCTTCCTGAATTAATCAGAATTAGCTCTACAGCTGTTTATCCAAGCTAGACCAGGTAGAACTTGAAAAGCATGCAACGTCATTCAAATGGTTCCGTTAGATCCAGGCAGCTTTCAGCTGTCTACATCGTTGCACTATGTCGACATGCAAAAATACACGTGGTGGGAATTCATTTATCTTCATATGTTGTTGCCAGCCCACTCGCCCTGCCGCTTCCCTCCGGCATTCCATTCACGAATACTCAACAACAACTATCCTGCTAGCTATCCTCAGCGAACAGCGAACGACAACTAAATACGACGCTGCTGCATCATCATCATTCGTTGGCTAACGCTCAGGCACAGCAACATGGTTCACGGTGTGGTTTAACAAACACAATTAGAACAAATTGAATTTATTAATGTATCAACATCAAATGACTAAAGTTGATGAATTTGTGAATAGGCGTGCGGCGAGAAGCAGAGCAGAGGATCCGTTTGCATCACAAATGGTGGGACGCATTGAGCGGCGAGAATGACGAGAGCATTTTGTGTTTTATTCATGTAGTCAGACTTGAGCGAAAGCGGATTAGGGATGATGGATTACGACGTTTTTGTGCATAGGCAGATACCGATATAAGCAGCGAAGCAACAGTGTTTTAGTTTGGTGTTTTATTTTTATCAACAATTTGAAACGGAATCTTTTTTTGTTAATTTTTATATAACTCGCAATCAGCGCTCTACGAAGCAGCTGTCTCTGACTGCATGGTTCTATGCTTTTGTATTTTGAATTTGATTATTGTATTGCAATTGCGATTAGAGTATTCAACGTGTGGAAATTACTTGTAGAGTAGTCGATCTTCTTTCAGGCCTACTGTACCGAGCAGTGTCAAGCTAATAAAGGGTGATACGGTCAAAATTTGGTCAAGGGAAAACGCGTGTAAATCGGTGAAATCGTTTATTTAAAAAATCAAATTAAATTTCTTTTCAAGTTCAATTAGTATAAAATTCAGGAAAAATATTCAGTTAGGCTTCCGCTTTTCCAAATCCGGAATTGCCGGGCCTTACGCTTGACCCCGCCATCAGATTTTGTACAGCCACCTTGTCCACCTTCTTCGCCGCAGAAAGCCAGTTTGCCTTGAACTGCTGCTCGTCCTTAGCAGTTTTTTTGGTCTTCTTTAGGTTCCGCTTGACAATAGCCCAGTATTTCTCAATTGGGCGGAGCTCTGGCGTGTTGGGAGGGTTCTTGTCCCTGGGAACCACCTGCACGTTGTTGGCGGCGTACCACTCCATGGCCTTTTTACCGTAATGGCAAGATGCCAAATCCGGCCAAAACAGTACGGAACAACCGTGTTTCTTCAGGAAAGGCAGCAGACGTTTATTCAAACACTCTTTCACGTAAATTTCTTGGTTGACAGTCCCGGAAGCTATGAAAATGCTGCTTTTCAAGCCACAGGTACAGATGGCTTGCCAAACCAGATATTTCTTTGCGAACTTTGACAGTTTCGTGTGCTTGAAAATATCTGCTACCTTTCCCTTCCTTTTGCCGTATAAAACTCCTGTCCCGGAAGCTGCTTGTAGTCGGCTTTGACGTAGGTTTCGTCGTCCATTACCACGCAGTCAAACTTCGTCAGCATCGTCGTGTACAGCCTCCGGGATCGCGCTTTGGCCGTCGTATTTTGTTTATCATCGCGATTTGGAGTCACTACCTTCTTGTAAGTCGATAGTCCGGCTCGTTTTTGGCTCGATGCACGGTTGTAGACGATACACCCAGCTTATTTGCGGCATCTCGGAGAGATAGGTTAGGGTTTCGCTTGAAACTACCGGCAACTCTCTTTGTCGTCTCAGCGGCTTCCGGTTTTCGATTTCCCCCGATCCAGACTTCTGGCTGTCGACAAACGTTCCCCAAACACTTTAATTACATTTGTAACGGTTGATTTGGCAACTTTTAGCGATTTTGCCAACTTTGCGTGCGAGTAGCTCGGATTTTCGCGATGCGCGAGCAAAATTTTGATACGCTGCTCTTCTTGCTTGGACGGCATTTTGACAACTGAAGAGTGAATTCCAAAATCAAAATAGGAGCAACATTCTACACACACACACCTTCAAAATGAGGGGTGTTCAGGTTTTTTAAATGCAAAATTGAAAGAAATACGTCAAGTTGATATTGACCAAATTTTGACCGTATCGCCCTTTACTGCGCAGATCTTGCATAGTTCGTTCGAGTGCCTCTAATTCTCGTTTGTGTGCCATTTTGCATTCATCCCAGATGATGATCTTACAACACGCAACACTTTCGTCCTTGCCAAATTCTTCAGCTTCACTAAGATACGGTCGCTAGTATTGTACAAAAAGCGTGGTTCTATCTCATCAGGCAAGCGATCGGGGCGTCCTGTAAAGACAACTGGTCGAATTAACAGAACTATCGTGAAAAAGGCAGAGTTAGACAGGGTACTATCATCTCCGAAAATTGTCGAACAGATTAAAAGCGAGTTTTACATTCTACTGACATCACAGTCCGTACAAAATCGTTTTCATAAGAAATCGCTTAAGAGCAAAGTAGCACTTAAGAAGCCATGGTTGTCCGAAAAAAAAAAACAATTAAAAAAAAGGTTGAAGTATGCCCAGGACCACATTTGATGGACCAGTGATGACTGGAATAAGGTGATTTTGTCAGACAAGATGAAAATGATGGTTTTTGGGTATCAAAAGAAAATTGCGGCAATTCGGTGAAAGTTTGAAAAACGAGTGTTTGCGGGCTGCAATTGAGTTACTTTAACAACATTGATTTTTTATCTAACTGAACATGACTTTGATTTTTTTTAAGGTAGAGTCATGCTGTAGGGTTCTATGGCTATACTCGGCGTTGTAAAATTTTAGGTCATTGATGGAATCATGACCAAGGAGGTTTATTTAGACATTTTTAAGCTAACCCGAGCAGGAGCCAACAACATATGAATATCTAATTTTGATCTTGATAACTGGCCTTGGTATTAAAGAGCCCAGATTAAGAAATTTCCAACCTGGTGCGTGAATGCCTTCGCCTGATCATCGACCATAAACCGAAGGTGGTAAAACTTGTTCCAAAAGGGAGAGATTTGTCCACGGCGAATTTTGTGTCTTTCAAAGTGGGTGTAGACAAAAATTCGGAGAAGGAAGCATTGTCCTGCGATTCTTGGCTGGAAAACGTTTTCTATCGGCCCTTCGAAGATGATAAAGCAAAAAACGTGACCCGCATCGTGAAGTCCTCGACGGTGGAACCACAAACTCAACCAGCTCCTCTTGTGATCGTCTCAGCAACGGATCAACCTTGCCCGATGCTCAGCTAATGTCACATGTTTCAACACCGGGATGCACGCTACAAGGCTCTTTGGAAGCCCCCTCTGCCCTCGTTTCAGTTGTACCAATTTCAAAAACCGACCGTCAGCTCTGTTCCCAGTGTTCCCGCCACCAGAATCATCTCGGTATTGAGTTCGGGGTTCTAGAGGGAGTCTTCCAGCCTGTTATCTCAGGCAAGTACGCGTGTTATTCCAGCGTCTCGCTTCCTGAATATCTTCCAATTTCCAGCTTGAACAAAGAGTTACCAGATTTAGAGACGAATCAGTGCACATCACATCTGAGACGCATCATGGAAAGCACTTTGAAGCCCCCGGTTCCTCTGCCCCAGTCGCGCCAATTCCAGCCACCGTTCAACATAGTCGTCTCGGCCCTTAGGATGAATCACGAATACAAACGAGTCGAGAAACGTTGCTTTTTCCAGTATTGGCGTGGAATACAGAGAAAGCTCAAGTCACGTCCTAAACAATTCTGGAAATTTGTAAACGAACAACGCCATGAAGTTGACCTTCCGTCGTCTATGTCGCTCCACGGCAACAAGGCTTCCTCCCCGCAGGGTATTTGCCAGCTATTTTCCGAGTAATTCTCGAGCGTTTTCACCGAGGAGACATTGAGCGATGACCACATTAGACTTGCGGCCAGCTACGTTCCCCTTGCCGGTCAAACCTTGGGCCAAGTCGACATCGATGCAGAGATGATAATCAAGGCCTGCTCAAAACTAAAATTATCTCACAATCCCGGGCCGGATGGAATTCCTTCGTCCTTTCTCAAACTACACTTGGATAGTTTGTTGCCCCCGCTGCTGCACGTTTTTCGACTATCTGCGACTGTCGGTATTTTTCCTCGCTGTTGGAAATTTGCGCACATGTTTCCAGTACACAAAAAGAGTAGCAAACGGGACGCTGGCAATTATCGCGGCATAACTTCGCTTGGCGCTGTTGCTAAACTGTTTGAGCTTGTAATTATGGTACCGTTGCTCACTCACTGCAAACCGTATATCAGTGCCGACCAGCACGGATTCATTGCTGGTCACTCCACTGCTACTAACCTGATGTGCCTTACTTCCCACGTTACTGACAGTATGGCGAAACGCGCTAAAACGGATGTCATTTACACCGACTTGTCTGCAGCCTTCGATAAATTGAACCACCGCATAGCTATTGCCAAACTGGACAGGCTTGGGATCAACGGATGCCTGCTGCAATGCTTTCAATCGTACCTCACTGACCGTCATTTGGCTGTAGTCATAGGAGATTGTCAGTCTCACATGTTCAAAGCCACGTCTGGTATACCGCAGGGTAGTCACTTGGGACCGTTGATTTTTTTGATCTTCTAATGCTAAATGCTTTTGCCGACTGGTGCACTTTGAATCGCATGGATGTCAACCCGGTCAAATGCACGGTTATCTCGTTTTCGCACAAGAAACAGACTATTTTATTCAAGTATGTCTTGTTGGGCACCGAAATTGAGCGCGTCAGTCAAGTCAAGGACCTAGCAGTAATTCTGGACACCCAACTCAGTCACTTTCAAGCAGCATATTTTGTACGCTTTCGGCAAAGCCTCCTGCGTTCTGGGGTTCATCTTTCGGATTGCTAAAGTCTTCACGGACATCTACTGCCTCAAATCGTTGAATTGCTCCTTGTGTCGTTCTATATTAGAGTATTGCTAGGTTGTGTGGACTCCTCATTACAACAACGGTGCTGTTCAACGACGGTTTTTGAGATTTGCGCTACGTAAACTACCGTGGACGGATCCCTATCGTTTGCCAAGCTACGAAAGCCGTTGCCGTCTAATTAACCTGGAGTCCCTGTTAGCCCGTAGAGATACAGCCAGGGCTTTGTTCATCGCAGACATCTTCTGGAGCAAATCAATATCAACGTGCAGCCCCGAGCCCTGAGGAATAGTTCGATGCTGCGGTTACCTCCACAACGAACCAATTACAGTATGTTAGGCGCAATTGGCGGTTTACAAAGACTTTTAATAGGGTTTCCGCCTTGTTTGATTATAACATGACTTGCCAGATGCTTCGTCGTAAGTTAAGTCAAAATAAGCAGAATAGGCAAACAAAATAGGCCTTTTTCAAATGTTGGTTTTATAGTTGGGGCAAACCACAAAAATATTTCTTAATAGCATTTAATTTTTTTATTTTTGCATGTCGTGTCTGAAAACTGAGGTTATGTTTGTAAATTGAGTAAACCATATTTGAAAAGGGCGTAAGTTTATAAGAAAATCGTTAATTACTCGCTAACGGTAAGAGACATCGGCGAGATTAATACGTCAAAACTTTTATCTCTTTAAGTAATAAAAATATATTAAGGACAACGTTATTGGCAAATTTGAAATGCAAAAGTTAGAGCAAAAATCTGGGTTTTCTGTTGAGATAACAGAAAAAATTCTCTTACTCGGTCATATCAAAATGTACAGTAAAAATGATACCATCAAAAATGCTTGAAATTATTTATACTACAACTTTTCTCAATAATCTACAAATAAAAAAAGTTAGATTTTCGATTACTCTGAAAACAAGCATCACCCTAGTTTTCAATCACACCAAAAGAAGGGCCTTGTTATTAGAATTAACTTTGTAGAAGACAATTTTGCTCCACAACTTCAAACTTTTGCAAAAAATGTATCTTTCCAGCTGAATTCGCATTCTGGACCACTGTGATTTCATCAACAAGTTTTAACTAGCGTAACTAACTGAAAACGGTTGAGCTACTTTGATCAAATTACTCATCATTAATATCGGAAGGAATTACTTTCTTCGGGACAGTTTTCTTTAGATAATTTAGGGTATCTTTACAGAAAAAACACTTGTTTGCTCTTAGTCCTTTATTTCAAATTTTCCAACAACGTTGTCTTTAGATGACTTTTAAAACTTGAAAAGATAAAAGTTTTGACGTATAAATCTTGCCGATGTCTCTTACTGTTAGCGAGTAATTAACGATTTTCTTATAAACTTACGCCCTTTTTAAAGGTGGTTTACTCAATTTACAAAAATAACCTCAGTTTTCAGACACGACATGCAATAATAAAAATCCTTTCAAATGCAGTTAAGAAACATTTTTTTGGTTTGCCCCAACAAAATAAAAACATCATTTGAAAAAGGCCTATTTTGTTTAAAAAAAACAATTTCAGCACATCAAAAGTTGTAACTTTTATTGTGATAGAATCTTCCCATTGACTCTAGACAATTTTGATGGAAAATTTGAAATAAAAAGGTACAGCTAAATAACTGATTTTTATTGGGACACCCTCAGCTACGTAGGAAAAAAATCTCAAGTCGAGTTATTAGTACGAGACACTGAAGAAGTCTGCACATTGTAGACGAAATACGCGTATCTGTCAAGATAAGCAAAGGTAGTTAGAATTAAATGGAAAATACTAATTTTTCTTCGCATTTCTAGTTACAGGTATTCCACCAAACAGCTCAAACCATCTAGGACTGAAAATGTATCTTTACAGCTAAATTCGCATTCTGGACCACTGTGTAATGTCATGGATTGTCGTGGTAGAAATTAACTCTATCCTATCCTGTAGGATTAATTTTGTTGCTTCATCTCCAAATTTTACTTAAAAAAATAATGCAAAACCTGGTCGTTGACCAGTGTAAAAATATTTTAAGAATGCTACAAGTTGTTACCATGTTATGTTATACTGCGGTTACGAATCACTGATAAAAATAAATTGGAAAGCTTTCAATTTGGTTAAATTTATGTGTAAGTCTCAACATATTAACGGGCAACAAGGATTACTTCACTCGTAACATTCATTATTTTTAAGATTGCAGAAATGAACTGAATGTTTGAATAGTAAATCAAATTTTCTGACGGAAAAACTTTCTAAGGGTGATGCGTTTTTAAGGGTATATCTGGTGGATAGAAAACTCAAAAAAATTTACAAAAGCTGCATTTTACGTCTGAAGATCCAAAAGTGAAATCAACTAATTTTCTTAATTACCAACTCATCACATAATGCTAGCGTCATCTGTCACCCATTCCGATAAAATTGCTACTGTCATGCTGCTACAATCGCGTAGGGTTTTGATGTTGTCATCCGTCAGAAAATCAACACGAAAGAGGAGGAGTATCGAAAACAGTTCAATTTGCAGACGACAAAAGCCGAGTAAATTTATGCACGATAAACCGGGGGCTGCTAATTCATTCGTAGTGCAGTAGTGGTAAGTTGAATACGGAGAGAGTTCAAGGGTGCCTTTGGCGGAAAATCCCGGCACTCTTCGCCATACGGAGCTCATAACCTCGTGGCTAATGCGGTTTCCAGTGGGGTGTCCTTTTTTATCAGTTTTTTTGTTTGTGGGCTGCCACACTGCACCGACAGCTTTCAAATCAATGGGGAATTTACAGTGGCTTATGTATGTATCCTAGTCTAGCGGCATGACATTGTTCGAGCGATAGCGAAAGAAAATCACCGTGGAAACCTTATTTGCTTTTGATTGTACAAATGAGTTAGTGTGGTTTGAAAATAGGAAAATAATTTGGGGTAGATTGCAGCCTACGGAATGGAATATCATCAAAGCCTTTCATGACACGCCATGTATCATTTATCATAATCAAGCGATAAGTGAATACACGTGACATAGAAATTAAGCGAAGGAATATCTAATTCCAAAAATCGTCGCAAATATTTCACGTACCTATATTAGACATCCGAGCATTCCAAAATTCCATTCTATCGAGATGAAAAATAGACATCTACTTTATTGTCTACGCAACCCAAAAAGCCATTTCTTCTAGCTACATAAATCACTTCGGACAGAATAGCAGCTCTACCAGCGATTCCAAAAAGCAACAAAACAAATGTTTTCTGAAACGCTTCCCAGGTCCATCTCATCCTTTCTTTCTGCTTCCTCTATTTGCGTCAAAGAGGCGATGGCCATTCACGAGAGACATCCCTTTGGGTTCCAATTTTTCGCAAACAACAATGTGAGAGATGTCCTTTGGTTCAATTCATCAAATTCCCAGCAACCGAAGCTGAGCTGTAAAAAATAGGTAGATCCAGTTTTTGTGTGTTTCACTTTCGGGAAAATCTAATTTTTGTCCTTGGGTTCGGCCAGTTGAGACTTTTGTGTCGCATCATCGGACCATTCCATCTGTAATGATTTATCCTACACTCCGGCTGGGAACTGTGACTTCACTAAGGCGATTTGCAGGCAAGAGCTATTCCGCGCAGGTAGGCGGATGAAGACCACGACCATTTCGGCCATTCTAAAAAAAATGTAATTTCCAGAAGGTCCCACAGGCAACCGATGTTCTCTCGATGAACAATATACTTGATGGATGGATGAGGAGCAAAGTGGGAAATGAATTTCACGTAACGTACGGCACATTGATATATGATCTTAAGAGTCTTGCCTTTGCGTAGCAACTGAAGTTTGTTCAGTGCAATTAACCGATTTGATGATATTGAGATGAAAGAAACAAAATTCCTTTTCAATCCCAATCGTAATTCCTAACCGAGCTGAAGTAGTCGTTTCCTGGTTGGTAATCGAATTAAAGGTTTGTTTTCGGAGGGGTTTCCATTGCTTTGTTTTATCGAGGATCATTCATACATAATATAGTGAGCTTCATTTTTTGACTTATTTTAGAAGGGAAAGCATTAGTTGTGCACGTGTTTGATTGGAATTGATTATAAAATGCCGCTTGTATGTAGGTAATAAAAGTCATTAAATTTCAACTTTGATCGCAGAATTTACATATTCTGATCCATCTGTAGCAAGGGAACGTCCATTAATTATGCCACGCAAAAAGTTAATTTTTAACCACCTCCTGTACCGTTTTTTTATGGAACTTCAATTGTTTGTATGGATTGTAAGCTTTTCCCAAACCCCCCTTCCCCCCTTACTGCGTGACATAATTAATGGACCTTCCCAAAGGCAGTGTTAAATGCATACTAAATAATGCAATATTTATTATATCATATTCTTCTTCTTCCTCTCATGACATCATTGGCGGAGCTAGACAATGAGTCTGGAGGGGGCCTAGTATAGGCCTGCGCGAAGGATTTTTTTCTCGATTATAAAAATATTGAAAAGAGCAACGAAAGTAGCGTAATTGCTGGGGACAGGTTATTTTATTTGATAACTCAAGACAGGTTTAATCGAATAATTAGGTCTATTCTGCGCCCCGGTGAGTTGAGATACCTTAAGAGAATCGAGTGGGGTGAATATATGGGGCTTATTACAGTTGTCACATTCACCAGTGTTGGAATTCTCACAAAAATATCAGTTCATCGTGCGCTACCTTTTCACTTGCGAACTTCTCGTTGCTAGTTTCACACGCCAACGTTTCTTGAGTGAAGTTTCTGAAACATCGCGAACTTTTTCTACTCGAATCACCGACTCGAGGATGCGAATAAAATCAGATCTTTTTTATCATATCTTTAGGAACGTCCATTAATTACGTCGCAAAAAATTACTTTTTATACCCCCCCCCCCACACATTTTTGTATGACCTTCAAATTTTTGTATGGATCGTCGTTTTCCCAAACCCCCTCCCCTTACCGTGACGTATTAATGGACCTTCCCTTACACACATTCGTTCTTGAAAAGCAAACTGCGCATTTCATGGAAATGAAATCTAGACAGAAAGACATCTCTCTTAAATGACATCCCGCATGATGACTGTGAGGCCGGGGAGGTTGGGTTGAATTTGTCCTCAATGCGTCACGCCATTCCAGCAGAAGTTTCCTACCACTCGACTTTTACGGCGGCACAATACTTAAAAAAACAAACATCACAACCCACGTGAACATTGCCTACACACACTCACTAGAGCAAAAAAAAACAAAGCCGAGGAGATATTTGGTTGGATCGGATCTCGAATACGAGTGAACCGTTGTGAGATGGAGGAACAAAAGCGTTTTTTTGGTCTTCTTTAGGTTCCGCTTGACAATAGCCCAGTATTTCTCAATTGGGCGGAGCTCTGGCGTGTTGGGAGGGTTCTTGTCCTTGGTAACCACCTGCACGTTGTTGGCGGCGTACCACTCCATGGCCTTTTTACCGTAATGGCAAGATGCCAAATCCGGCCAAAACAGTACGGAACAACCGTGTTTCTTCAGGAAAGGCAGCAGACGTTTATTCAAACACTCTTTCACGTAAATTTCTTGGTTGACAGTCCCGGAAGCTATGAAAATACTGCTTTTCAAGCCACAGGTACAGATGGCTTGCCAAACCAGATATTTCTTTGCGAACTTTGACAGTTTCGTGTGCTTGAAAATATCTGCTACCTTTCCCCTTCCTACACAGCAACATTCTACACACACACCTTCAAAATGAGGGGTGTTCAGGTTTTTTAAATGCAAAATTGAAATAAATACGTCAAGTTGATATTGACCAAATTTTGTCCGTATCACCCTTTACTGGTATCACCGTGATCAAAAATGAACTCCGTGAGGTGGAGCGGGTGAAGTGAAAATCGTAGTAGCCATCAGAAAATCTACGGTTTCTGTCACTTTTTTCGGTGACAACCATAATAACACTGAGTGCATTCAAATCGCCATCTCGGATGAACTCTTTATTTTTTTTTCACTTGGAAGACCTTCACAATAAGGTTTTTAGTTTTCATTTCGTTTTCACCGTGAAGTGAAACCCATAATAAGCCCCATTGTTCCGTGTGGATCAAATGGAGAATGGACTCAAACGAGGTTACTGTAGTCACTTTACTCGATTCTCTTGAGGCGTTTCAACTCATCCGAGACGGAGAATCGTCTTGAATCTATATAGAGTCAAGTTTCAACTGAAAATTTTAAAACTTCAAAGAACAACATTGAGTCAATAAACATTTTAAATTTATATCATAATTTAGATTGGTTTGAATAACGCGTTTTAAATCTTCAAAATTGTGTCCGTTGATACTGATTCCTTTAAGACTGCGTTCCCAATAATTGAATCAGCTAGATTTGAAAATCGGTTCTGCGTCATGGCACTTCTCAGTCATGTTTTTATGCGTCTCATGGCTGAGAAGTTAGGCGAAAAGTTAAGAAGAAAATTAAGTGTTTTGATATGGAGCTATTAGCTTAAAGTTGCTCCTTGCAGAAAAGTCTAAAAATACCTGGGGCATGGTGTCCCAATAAACCGTGGTCAGGGGTTTAAATATTTTTTTTAAATTAAAAGACCTGAAACCTGTTCCAAGACTATGTTTTCTTGAAAAAATTAAAATATGGGAAGTATTATGATATACATTTCTATCTCTTAATTTTTCATATTAACTTTTGTTCATTTGTCCATATTGTACGGAATTCTGTCAATCAATTGTCATATAAAATTGAAAAGCAATCACTTCTAAACCTCACAATTTAACTTCTCTAATTAAACTAACTCTACGACTGAATAAAAAAAAAACAGTTATTTCAAAATTCAGAGATTTTTTTAGTTTCCACAATGTGGATATTTTTCAATCATTCAGTAGAATTCGATTTAAGTTTCTTATTACATAACTTTTTCAATTTTCTGTGTGCAAATCATCAAAGTGGAATTCTATGAGAAACACAATGAAAATTTATAAGTTATATCGAGCTAAATTTCTAAAGAGAGCTCAAAAAAATTGAAGGAGAATTCCAAAGATTACACTGATAGGCAAAATAAAGTGCCCACCTCATCGTTTTTTCAATTTCTCTCATTTACTTGGTTCAAATTAAAGTAAACACACTGTATTTTTTTATTATCTTATTTTTTATATTCTTTTTAGGTTTCACTTATGGAATACTGCAAAAAAAGGAGTTCTACTTAAAGAAAAAAAAATCAATTTGTGTTGAAAAAAAAACACTGTGACAAAATAAAGTGCCCACTTCATTTAGGCTACAGAAAACATAAATTGAAGTAAAATAAAAGTATTTCAATAATTGATGTGTCCTCCTTTGGCCTTCAGGACCTCCTGCAGGCGCTTCAACATGCTCTCGACCAGGTTCTTTAGGTGCTGTGGATCTAGCTCTTCTCAGGCGCGCTCCAGGGCTTCAAAATAGTTATTTTTATTGGTAACACCAGTTTTGTCAACCCTGGCATCGAGAATCGCCCACAAATTCTCGATGGGATTGAGGTCCGGGCTTTGTGGAGGCCATTCCAGCGGTTTGATCTGACAAGACCGGAAGAAAGACTTGGTCTTCTTGGCAGTATGCTTCGGGTCGTTGTCCTGCTGGAATACGAACTTCTCTGGAAGGCCCGTCTGGATCAGCGAAACCTCCAGATTTTCTCGCAGGATGTTGGTGTAAGAATCTGCCGTCATTATCCCGTCAATTTTCACAATGCTTCCCACTCCACCCCACGAAAAACACCCCCAGACCATCACATTTCCTCCTCCATGCTTCATCGTGCCTTGGATGTGGCGCTCCTGAAGCTCCTCTCCCGATCTGCACCAAACGCGAACCCGCCGCTTTCGGTTAAACAGCTCGAATTTTGATTCGTCCGTCCAGAGAACCGTTTTCCACAACTCTAGGGGCTTATCAGCATGCTTCTTAGCAAACTTAAGCCGTTTGGCTTTGTTTGCCTTGCTGATAAATGGGCGCTTCCGGGCAAGTTTGCTATTCAACCCCTGTGCTACGAGACGGCGGACAGTTACCTTCGGGTTCTTCTTGACTTCGCGCATGATCTTGGTGTCCGTTCTCGCATCCGTTTTCCGCTTCCTGCCTCTGCCAGGGCGATCCACCACTGATCCAAACGTTTTAAGCTTCAGAAGAATTTTGCCAACCGCTGCCTTACTGATACTGTACTTTTTAGCGACAGCCCGGTGCGATTCACCGTTTTGCACATCACGAACGACCAATTTTCGGATACACAAGGGAATTGCTTTCGAAAGCACTGCGCTCTCCATTTTTTCAAATGAATCAAATGCGATCACGTATACAAATGCACCAGGTTGAGCCGTTTGCTTCAAAACATGTCAAAATATACAAACATAAACAATCGAGGGGTCTTCCAATGGAAGCTTATCGAAAACATATCGATTTTTGAAGTGGGCACTTTATTTTGTCACTGTTTATTTTTCAACACAAATTGATTTTTTTTTCTTTAAGTAAAACTCCTTTTTTTTTCAGTATTCCATAAGTGAAACTTAAAAAGAATATAAAAAATTAAATAAGAAAAAAAACTACACTGTGTTTACTTTAATTTGAACCAAGTAAATAAGAGAAATTGAAAAAACGAAGAGGTGGGCACTTTATTTTGCCTATCAGTGTATATCATCAAAAACCTATTAAGAACTTCACGGCAGTTTTAGAAAAACACTCATGGGTTATTTGACGTTAAATTTAACGTTTTCATTGACATTGATAGTATTCCAGGGTATCGAAATTCCATGGAACTTTTTCGAAAGTTTTTGAAGGTATGGCAAAAGACTGTGAACAACTACAGTATAGGCAAAAATAACAAATGCACCGTTTTGAATTTTTAAATTTTCAAGTACAGTCTTCAAAATGCCATCAGATTTGCCTTATTAAAAGGTTTGAAAACATTTAGTTTTTGAATTATTTAAAATTGAAAAGTTCCACAAGAATGAATTTTTCGGCAAAATAGTTCATTCTTATGAAATAAATTATTAGAACCTTTTGATTGAAAATCAAATCCTTTAAGAAATCTTAAGAATAAATGTAAGATAACTGTTATAATAAAAGCGAAGTGAATTTTGATAAAATTTGACATTGTGTAGTCTATATTAACAACTAGTGGTACTGAAATCAACCCCAACAAATGTTATGATTTCAGGAATTTACCCGATTATATGTGTACCTTACTTCTAAAACTACGTTTTCGAAAATATTATAGTTAATGAATAAACCTATATCTCCATATTTTGCTTATGGACATTCGTTAGCTTCGAAACTTTTAATCAATCTGGGGAGTCTTGATTCTACTAAATTGTTCGTATAAGAGAAAATGATATCGTGAATTCTAAAATGCGCCTTTAAATAAAACTCATTATTGTTATACCTTCTTGAATAATAAAATTAAAATACGCACAAAGAAAAGTGTTTAAAATCTTATGTTTCAACTTAACAGGCTCTACATTTTATTGCCGCTGTCATTTTAGATTTGAGTCTAGAGGTTTTAATATCAATAGAATTGAATTATTAGAATTCAGAATTATTTAGAGCTAAGGCTACAATTCCGTAGAGATTATGAAAAGTGTTTCATTTCAAATAAGAAATATATTTGGGAAAAATCCTGGAGGGGGCGTTCGTGCTAATGCTCCTACGGGCAGACAAGCTTTCACGCTAGAAAAGACACTACATTTTTGGATTTGAAACCTGATTACAAGGAAACGCCTGTGTTCCTGCCCAGGAAAGCGGACAACAAAGAAGTGCATTAGTTTTCTCAGCTTCGTCACTCCCAACGACCTACGTATATATATATAAATAAACTATATGTTTCTCGCTAAGAGAAAGCCTCACACATATCCCATCCAACTTCAACTCCAGATGCCTATAGAAGGTAGCATGAGGTTTCAGCATCTCAGCATCTATCTTAAGTAGGCATCTATATAACTCCGCGCTGATCATATATGACCTGGCTAGGTGTATGTGCATAGAGATCGATGGATGAAAAGCCTGTCAGAACCAAGGCAGTCCTTCTGGCGCTTCCATCGTCTCTACAACAGCCAACCCAGGATTGTGTATGGTCAGAATATGCTATGCTATGCTATGCTTACTTATGTTAACTCAACGTCCCACTAGAACAGGACGCTACAAAACAAACGAATTTAATCAAAAGGTTTACCGTAGTCTACGTCAACCGGTCGTCTGTTAAACACAATCCCACTGACTTTTCGTAGGTCCACTAGTTCCTTTCCACACTCAGGGTTTCCTTGTAGGTGTGGAACACTTGACAAACTATTGTTTTTGGCATCTTCAGCACTTTAGCCAGCTTGGAACCGGACCACTCCAGATTATACAGGTGTTTGTGCACACAGAGATGGCATTTCGCACTAATGTTACACCGGTGCGTGAGATTTGTACCTTCTCAGAGGATACAACCATAACTCACCTCAGATAAAGCAAGGCGCTCTTTTATTCGGTGAAAAATAGACATAGTGGAAGTGTGCGCCTGTGATGGGATCACCTGGAGTGAGTGAACCACACTCTCTTTTAAACGATCGCGCTCACGTGCTCTCCTCTGTCTTCGCCCACGTGCTCTCGATCACTGCCGCGTACGCTGGGGTGAGCACCAGTGTTCATTCTGTGATTCGCTGGTGCGATAGAAAGTTAAAACATCGTCGGAGTTGCAGAAAATTTCCTAAAAAAGGAAGCGGAAGAAACATTATTCTTTCTTTCTTTGTTATGTAGCGTCAAAGCGAATTTGCAATCACTGCTGTATATTAGCAGAAGAGCCCACTCCAGTGAGCTCTCGTTGAGGTAAGAAGAGTGTGTGGAAAATTTAAAATCTCTCTCTACCACACTGAGGATATGGACATCACTGTGAGCACAATATTATTTCTTCTTTCGATTCCATTTGACGTTATTTCTGAAGATATAATATCGTTGAAAATGCTTCCTTTTACATAGCCACTGGCCCCACGTTGACCTTGAGTTCCGAACCATATTTTTCCTCTTCAGGAGGTGCTTGACCTTATTAACAATATTGCTCAATGTTCTAACTTTCTAGAAGGTCGAGATTACTATATGAACTCGTGAAAAAATCTATTTTTTTTAGCACCGCTTAGTGATTAAGTTTTGAATGATACTCTCCATATTTCATTCAAGCCAAATTGTCTATTTTCTTTAACAAATGGATTTGTACAACACTAAGCATAATGGCATGTAAGCGAAATAAACGGCAGTTTGATTAATTCCTCACTGTTTGATATTCAATATAGACAAAATTCCCAACCTCACAGCTGTAGAGCAGGCCTTTTTCATACGAATGAGACACGCCACTAGGCTATTTCTGTAGGCATGTTCCTGTCATGTATTATCAGCATCATTGGATTGAAAAGTTATGCTCACCTGATAAGAACTTAATTGTAAATTAATGTTCTTACTTAACCCGAAACACTTTTCCTGCATTCTTCAGTGCCACTTCCATTCTACCTATCCGTGATCAGCCACTCTCTGCACGAATATGTGTATCATCGAATCTTAGGGAAGTGCCGTAAAAAATTAATGAATAACGTTTGCTTTCGTCAGATTAAACGAATTCGTCGACGCCAGCCAGCTGAAATGATGGCACCGGCGATGACTTTACCGTTTTCTTGCCCAAGGCAGAGTGGGCCAACCTTAGAGGCTGCACACGCTTCTCTCCGACGCAACACAGATTCGACAAAGATGCGTGTTGTTTCCCGTTGCCATTCTAGTGGAGATTATTTACGATAATGGCTGGATTCACTTAATAAATGTTGATGTTTTGACTGCATCATCATCAACGTTTGCCAAGATTTTTGTTTACTACAGTGCAAAGGGATTACATCGTCAACCTTAGACTCAGGCTGCTCCGTGTAAGTCAACAGGGGATTAATCCGGTGTAGATTTCTACCTTCCTCGAACAACCGGAGATTACCGGGGTGGTTTGATTTGCATTAGGAAAAACATAAATTACCAGATTCATAAATCATGGCACCTGATTCAAAGACACCCGTCAGACTCGGTTCCACTTCGATTCGTGATTTCCGTGCAACCTTTCTTCCGGAAGTGCCTTTCCACTCCCTTTCTCCTTCCAGTTCGTTAATCATCATCGTTAATCGACACCGAGAACACCCTCGATGAAAACTCACTCATCTACAGTTAAGGAAAAAAAATTATCATAAATTGAATGGATGATACTTTTCAGCGACGGCCGTCGTCATCGCCCTTGCCGTCTTCTGAAAATGTCCCGACCTCAAGCGTAGCGAAGGATATCATTTACACAGACTGCCTTTCGTCTCCCTGCGTAATTCCTTTTGATTCCTCCTGTTCTCCCATCCGCGCTCCACGTATTAGGAACTCTCTTTCCACCGGTAGGCCAAGCGTTGCTTATTCGCGGCAAACGACAACCGCTTGCGATTGAGATTGCTTATCTTCATTAATCAAAAACAAACGTGCCGACGACATGACGACGATGGCGGCGGCGGCAGCGGCGGACGGATCTTGCTAGAAAGGAAGACCTGAAAATCCGCTATCGACTAGAGGCTACATTGTAGCCACTGACTGGAAGGGATCCTAGTAGAAGAAGAAAGTCTTTGGATTTCAATGCGGCATCGTGGGGGGTCTGCATTCGGTGATTCGGTTCGGTAGCAGGTGGGTTGACCGGTGAAAGCAGTGAATTTTTTGGGAAATTTCCTCAAGAATATGATTATCGGGATAAATTCGTAACACTTGAATCCATATAAGATAATGATATAGGTAATGATAACTTACCCAGTGATGCTATTCGTTTTGAATGAGTAGCCCTGAAAGTTATTTTTCGTACGGTTAATTTCATACTACAATTGAATATTCCATTTTCAGTCATGACAACGCCACGATATTGGATTGGAACTTTATTTTGATTGTCAACAAGCAGAATACAATCTAATAGAAAACAAAATATAGGCGATTAATTGGCAAACCATAACTCGCAATTTACCAACAGAGCAGGCCGTTTTTATATTCTATCAAAGCATCTACAATATATTAGAGATTGCAGTACCCCAAAGACAAAGGAAAACATCAAATAAGAATTCGAAGTGGTATTATAAGAGAATTATAAATCTCAAAAATAGGAAGCAAAAAACGCACAAAACTTAAAAAAGATATAAATGATATGAACCTCACAATATATATGACTATCTGTGATCAACTGAATTTTAAAAATCAAGATCACACATGAAGAGTATAATAGAACAATTGAAACTAATATTAAATCTTTTTCCAACCTTGTTAAGGATAAAAAGAAGATAAGAAATTTTTCAACAAAAATGCAATTCAACGACAAAGACGGTAAAAATCCAACCGAAATCAGTTACTTATTTGCAGACTTTTTTTCAAGATGTTTACACAACTCGTCAAGGATCAAGATTATCAATATTTTTGAAATTTTCCTGAACTTTCGTTAAATGTGACTGTTTATAATGTACCTCTCAATGAAATTTAGCTTTCTTTAATTACATTAGACGTATCTTAAGGAGCTGGTCCTGATAGATTACCGCCAGTATTTTTGAAAACATTACCAAGGGGTTTTGGTTGTTCAATTCATCTTTAAAAACTAAAAAGTACAGCCCAATGGGATTAGGCCAAAACACTAAACGTTCGCACTACAACCTTAATTATTTGAAATAACCTGTTTTGATATCTACATTCATACATCTTTTATTTGAAATAATATGTATGACATATGCTATCAAGATACTCTATATCACGTAACATACCTTGAAGTGTGCTAATGTAGTATTATTAGGCTTCGGTTCGCTTAGAAATCACGTGTTTGGCTAGCTCTCCCGCCAGCAGGATCGAACGGCGGTTTGAATTTTCTTAAGTCAGTCGGGCAGCTACGCTTTCAATCCGCTCGGAAATTTCATTTACGAAACTGTTCATAATGCTTATTGCTTTGGAGGAAATGACAGTATCGGGTTAAAATGCTTCAGCACCCGGTAGATAACGTGCTATACATTTTCTTCTTCCGAATCCTGCTGGAACTGTTTGCCTTCCGAGATGATGGAGTGAGAGTTTACCATAAGAGCACATCCTGTTGATATGATCGACCACCTGGAGATCATTATCCTTATTGCGTTGAAGATGGTTGTAGCCTGTTTGGGAATTCAAAGCTATAATTGCCGACAGACGTCTAGGTCGAAATAGTGCTAATGAAACGTTAGACCGGCATTAGGCAGTGAATATGTAAGAAACTTCTATTATCAACTCTTTAGATAGCATTTGGTGAGCCTGAATAGGGCCGTTTGGATTTAATGATGATACGCCCCGGTTGTATTTTCTGCGATGGTTGAGAAGGTACAACCTTTGGCCAATTGCTACTCTGCACAACTGCATGGCTGCCGAGCGAATGAAGCAAACTATTGAAGAGTGTTTCTATCCAAATTTGGTCGACTTAAACTTGACGCATTTCTTTTTATTTTGCATTAAAAACATTTGCATGTTGCACACCCCTCATTTTAAAGATGTGTGCATGTAGCATCATGCCCTTATTTTGATTTTGAGATAAGCACTTCAGTTATCAAAGTGTAATCGAAGGTAGAGAAGCAACGCATCGAAATTTTGCACGTGCATGGCGAAAATCCAAACTACTCTCACGCCAAGTTGACGAAATTGTTGAATGTGGCTAAATCAACTGTTACCAACGTATTAAAAGTGTTTGGTGAACGTTTGTCGACAACCAGGAAAGCTGGATCCGGGGGAAATCGAAAGCCGGAGGCCACAACGACAACAAAAAGAGTTGTCCGCTGTTTCGAGCGGCGCCCCAAACTCTCCGTCCGAGATGTCGCAAAGAAGCTGGGAGTGGTGCCTTCATCCGTGGATAGAGCTAAAAACGAGCTGGACTATCGACTTACAAGAAAGTGGTGACTCCAAATCACGACGATAAACAAAACACGTCGGCCAAAGCACGATCGTGAAAGTTGTACACGACGATGCTCACAAAGTTTGATTGCGTTGTACAGGACGATGAAACTTACGTCGAGGCACACTTTAAACAGCTTCTTGGACAGGAATTTTATATGGCAACTAGACGGGAAAAGGTGGCAGATATTTTAAAGCTAATTAAACTGTCATAGTTCGCGAAGAAACATCTGGTGTGGCAGACCATCTGTACCTGTGGCTTGAAGAGCAACGTTTACATTGCGACCGGAACCGTCAACCAGGATTTTTTTTCTTAGTGAGTGCCTACAAAAACGTCTACTGCCTTTTCTGACGTGACACAATTGGTGCGTTCTAATTTGGCTGGATTTTGCGTCTTGCCATTACATAAAAAGGCCTTGGAATGGTATGCTGTAAACAACGTTCAAATGGTGCCTAAAGACAAGAACCCTCCAAGCACGCCAGCGCTCTTCCCAATCGAACAATATTGGGCCATCGTCAAGCGGAACCTTAGGAATACTAAAAAAACTATTGTGAGCGAGAAACAGTTCAAGATAAACTGGCGTTCTGCGGCGAATGAAGTGGACATGGAGACTGTACAAAATCTTAAGGCAGATGTTTAACTAAAGACCCGGCAATTCGCATTCGGTAAATAAGAAGCTTAGCTGAATATTTCTCCTGCATTCTGTATTAGCTGAACTTGAAAAAGAAAAAGAATTTGACTCAATAATAAAAATTTGGTTTGACTCAAACACATTACTTTTAGACCAAATTTTGATCGGAACACCCTTTTCTTAAATGTGACTTAATTTGACTTCTTGTTTTAAATTAACATTTGATTCGTGACATTTTAATTGATAAGCCATCATTGTGCGGTTGTTTTGTTACATTTGATTTATGGTGTAATTCGTTAATTTAATATTTTAGTTTATATTTCAACCCTGATGGGGATTGGTTAAGAAGTGCAGCAAGCCGTGCTTTGAAACTGACGTGTTTTGTTTTTGCTGCGTCGTTTTCGCGAAAAAATCAAACAATAATTCGTAAATTAACTTTAACTAACAGTGAAATCATAAAATATCCGCGTGCTTTGGGAAACCTGTAGTGAATACAATCGATTCCCACCCGAAATGTGTGAGTGCCGGTAGTATTTCCACATTTTGTGGTTTTTTGTGCTGCGCCCCCGCACCCGGAAGAGGACTTACATCAGCTTAGTTTTGCTTATTAGAGGTAGTATTGAGACATCCGGACATACATTATTAGGTTTGAGCGTTTGTCCGCTTTGTCGCGAGTGAATTGATGATTATTAGCAGTTTTGAAGTTCGATATAGAGTGGCCTCGTAGCGGGCATTTGATTATTGGCAGAGTGTGGAGTGCAAGAAAAGAAGACCAGTGCGTGTAGAAAACGGCCATTTGCTTATCAGAAGCAGCAAAAGAAGACAATGCTAGTGCGTGAATTGCTGTCACATAATTTCAGATGCGTTCACCATGTGGTGTACAGGGTTTTCTTATGCAGGTTACATATATAACGGGCGGTTTGGCCACGTTAATTTTTGCGCTTATTTTGTCGGGAGTGCATGAAATTAATTACGAGGCAACGTCGAGAACTTTTATGTTTACGAATGAACAAGAGAGTATAACGAAGGAAGCGGCAATTGGTGAGATGTATCTGACTATATATTGTGAATCACTAAATACGCGTCAATCAAGCATTGCACATACGCTTGATTGAAAGTTTCAGTATGTCACTACTGAGCGGGGCTTATTGTGTACGAAGATAGCTTCGGAATGCTTGCGTTGTTGAAATGGGCTATTGGAGTCGCGGTAGAGCTGTCACCTTCTAATCCCCGGATTTAAGCTTTTTGCAACTGTAAACAGTAAATATGAAACAGTTGCAGGAAGATTCTATCCATAATACCGCTGCCAGACAGTGGGAATTAGATTGTAAAAACACACACACACACACACACACACACATTTCAACCCTGATGGGGATTGGTTTATTTAAATTTATATAATTTGATAACCTACCTAACTTCAATAACTACAATGACTACAACAACTACAATTCTAGGGAAGGGGTACAAGGTCCCAGACGACTTGGTGGTCTGATAGGTGGCAACTTGTCCTGTACATATTGATAGTCTCACTAAAACGATCTTTGAGTGTTTTTATCGCGGCCAGACGGCGGATCTCAGTAGTTCCCGTCCGCGGAGGTGTGTTCAGGATTATCCTGAGAAACTTGTGTTGAACCCGCTGAAGGTTCAACGCAACTGCAACAGGCAGTGAAACACAAAATGTTCTGTTTGAGAGGTAGTTCTTCACCATCTTTTCCAGAAAGGCTGGAAGATTGTACCGATGCAGTTTGTATACCAGGCCATCATGTCAGACGTTGTCAAACGCCTTTTCCTGGTCCATGGCAGATGTTTTCGGAACAGACTTGTTTCGCCTGAGGGTGTTAGTGACTCGGTTCAGTTGATGTACTATTGATCGACCGTGTCGAAAGCCAAACTGTACATCCAGCAGGATGTTGAGTTCGTCGGCAGATGTAAGGAGCCTACGGTAAATTGCTTTCTCAAACAGCTTTGATACTCCCGAGAGAAGGCTGATGGATCGATAGCTCTTGGAGAATGAAAGGTCTTTTCCAGGTTTCCGGATGGGTATAAATTTAGCTGATTTTCAACAGGAGGGGTAGCTAAGTCGAAGACATTTGTTAAACATTAATGCTAGATGCTCGTAGAACTGTAAACTCAAATGCTTGAGTTCCAAGTTTAGGATTTTGTCGAAACCTGGGGCCTTCGTGTTCTTCGACGTTTTGATATAGGTTGACAGTTCATCAGCTGTGATTTCTTATTCCAGTCATTGGGACATAGATGGATGTTATTTGCATTTTTTCTGACCAAGGAAAATCACCTTGAATGGTTTGTTCCCTTCGATCTCGTGTGTGAAATACTGTACTTTCATCAGTTTCAGGATTTCCTTGACCGCGTTGTAATGCAATAGCGCCGAGACCATCAGCTTGTAACCTTGCGAACAGAGTTGAAATATGCACTGCAGGTCCTTGTTGATGTAATAGTACACCTTCTCCAGAAGGCGTTCACGAAGAACGGCGACTTCTTTTAAATTTGTGGAAACGGTGCATCACCGTTTTCCAGAATGGTGCAACGGTTGTTAGCCAAGAGCTTTTTCGATACTAACATATCATTGGGTGGGTTCAATCGAGACCGTTTCCCAGTCGAGATTGCGCTGAAATTACTACGCGGCGGCTTCCCCATTCTGACTGTGTATCACACACAGGGTTGCCACATTATTTTTGGTTTCCATCTATAATTTTTGACAAAAAAAAACCTTTTTTATCTGTGTTTAACTGCAAAAAATCTTGGTAAAAATCTTTACTTCAAATTTTGTGTTGCAAAAGGAAAACAGATCAGTATATGAAAGATTCATGTTCTCGGGTTAAATCGATCATTGCACTTAACCCCTTTTTAAAGGCCGGTATTGACATGATAATGAATCATGAGGTGTTTGTTTTGATTACTAAAAGTTTCAGGACAGGTGAACAAAGTCGGAATGGAATTAAAATTCAACCATTGTTATGATGCGTGTATATTAATTTGTTGAATTTAGAATTAAGTTGTGATATTAATATTTGCTGATCAACTCCTCTTTTCCTCCTTTGGCATCTATGATGTCCGTACTCGGGCGGTCCCGGATTTTGGACCTATTCAGATTATATTGCGAGAAAACTCGCTTCACTTCTGCAAAAGAATGCGGAATTAGTAAAAAGTCAAACGGCTTAAGTTTGCTAAGGAGCATGCTGATAAGCCCCTAGAGTTCTGGAAAACGGTTCTCTGGACGGACGAATCAAAATTCGAGCTGTTTAACCGAAAGCGGCGGGTTCGTCTTTGGTGCAGATCGGGAGAGGAGCTTCAGAAGTGCCACATCCAAGGCACGATGAAGCATGGAGGAGGAAATGTAATGGTCTGGGGGTGTTTTTCGTGGGGTGGAGTGGGAAGCATTGTGAAAATCGACGGGATAATGACGGCAGATTCTTACACCAACATCCCGCGAGACAATCTGGAGGTTTCGCTGATCCAGACGGGCCTTCCAGAGAAGTTCGTATTCCAGCAGGACAACGACCCGAAGCATACTGCCAAGAAGACCAAGTCTTTCTTCCGGTCTTGTCGGATCAAACCGCTGAAATGGCCTCCATAAAGCCCGGACCTCAATCCCATCGAGAATTTGTGGGCGATTCTCGATGCCAGGGTTGACAAAACTGGTGTTACTAATAAAAATAACTATTTTGAAGCCCTAGAGCGCGCCTGGGAAGAGCTAGATCCACAGCACCTAAAGAACCTGGTCGAGAGCATGTCAAGGCGCCTGCTGGATGTCCTGAAGGCCAAAGGAGGACACATCAATTATTGAAATGCTTTTATTTTACTTTAATTTATGTTTTCTGTAGCCTAAATGAAGTGGGTACTTTATTTTGTCACTGTTTTTTGTTTCAACTCAAATTGATTTTTTTTTCTATAAGTAAAACCTCTTTTTTTTGCAGCATTCCTTAAGTGAAACTTGAAAAGAATATAAAAAATAAGCTAATAAAAAAAAATGCAGTGTGTTTACTTTAATTTGAACCAAGTAAATGAGAGAAATTGATAAAACGATGAGGTGGGCACTTTATTTTGCCTATCAGTGTAGCTTAAGAAGTAGAGAAGTGGCTGCATCATCGTAGACCAAAGTTTACGCTCCATACAACATTTCAAAACATAGTATGAAGAAAAATATACGAGGGGGGAGGCTCAAACATAAAAAGTTGGATGATAAACTGTACTCATAATTTGTGGTGGATTTGAGTGGACAAGCAATTGCCCCAAATTTTAAAAATCTAGGTTTTTCTCAAAAATCTATAATCTTTACATAGATATCTGTATGAAAGCGATGAAAATAATCTCTGTCAATCTAGATAAATCTGTGCATGTGGCAACAGTGAAGGCATAAGTGAAGGTGTCCCCATTATAAAATGTGCACCGCTGCATATGAGACATTCCTTACTTAAATTTGAAGGTTTGAAGGAAAGTACTGTGCATTTAGTAAATTTACTCTGAAAAATCGGCATTATAAGACTTCACTTCATATTTGCTTGTACTTTATACCTTATAGCTTATACAAACGTATGTTAAAATTCAATTGTTTTTAATATTAAAATCAAAGCGTAGAAAATGTTCCGATCGATTGGTGCGAACATTTCAGAAATCAAATGTGGAATGACTTATTTATTAAAGTTGAAAACCTAAGCATATTTCGTGACGCTCCAAATTTTCGAGCTCGCAACGTGTACCCCTGTATTGAAAACAAAGACGTAGTCCTACGTCAAAACAGGATATTTCCTCAAAACATCGGTGATGCTTGTTCAAACAATTGTAGCTATTCACTATTCTAGAGAAACAGCTGAATAGCTTCTCCAAATTTGCTTGAACGCCTGTTTTTTGGGGTCCTCATTTGGAACCGCATGGTTCCGATCTTCAAAAGCGGTAAAAAATCATTTGTTAAAAACTATCGTGGTATTGCAATATCATCCTGTATTCCCAAATTATTTGATTCCGTTATAAATCAACACATTTTTTCACAAGTGGAAAATGTTATTACTACCAAGCAATATGGCTCTATGAAAGGACGCTCTAATTCTAAAAATTAACTTTACTCGGTAAGTATTTCAATTATTGCAATGGATGAAGGTAATTATGTTGAAACCTCATACACTGACTTTAGCAAAGCATTTGATAGAGTGGATATTCTTTTAATGTCTAAGATAGATTTCAATCATAGTTTACTAGAGTGGGTTCAGTCATACTTGCATGGAAGAACACAACGAGTAAGATTTGAAGGAAATCTTACATCGGTTGTGAATGTTGCATCGAGAGTAACACAGGGATCTCATTTGGGTCTTTTAAGTTTTTTTGTTTGTCAATGATGTTGAATATATTCTACGCCATTTAAATGTTTTGATACATGCAGACGATATGAAACTATTCATGGAAATACTAAAGCTTGCTACAGATTACCGTCAAAAAATGCATCTCAATCTCGTTCACTAAAAAGCGAAATGTAAAGCAAGATCCTTCACTATAAAGGGTGATACGGTCAAAATTTGGTCAAGGGAAAACGCGTGTAAATCGGTGAAATCGTTTATTTAAAAATCAAATTAAATTTATTTTTCAAGTTCAATTAGTATAAAATTCAGGAAAAATATTCAGTTAGGTTTCCGCTTTTCCAAATCCGAATGGCCGGGCCTTACGCTTGACCCTGCCATCAGATTTTATACAGCCACCTTGTTCACCTTCTTCGCCGCAGAAAGCTAGGTTTGCCTTGAACTGCTGCTCGTCCTTAGCAGTTTTTTGGTCTTCTTTAGGTTCCGGCTTGACAATAGCTCCAGTATTTCTCAATTGGGCGGAGCTCTGGCGTGTTGGGAGGGTTCTTGTCCTTGGGAACCACCTGCACGTTGTTGGCGGCGTACCACTCCATGGCCTTTTACCGTAATGGCAAGATGCCAAATCCGCCAAAACAGTACGGAACAACCGTGTTTCTTCAGGAAAGGCAGCAGACGTTTATTCAAACACTTTAACGTAAATTAGGTCTATAAACTGTTAAAAGATGCAAACAAGTTAGAGATTTGGGAGTCATACTTAATTCCGAGCTTACTTTTATAGAATACTTTAACAATATAATTTACAAGGCAAGTAATATGCAATGATCCCTATACAATGAAAGCGTTGTATGTTACATATGTTAGGCCTCTGATTGAGTACTGCAGCGAGGTTTGGGCTCCATATCAAGATATACATAAAGACTGTATTGAGTCAGTGCAGGATGGAGCTCATTTCGGTTATCTTCTTATGAATCTCGAAGTTTGTACATTAAATATATGGTCTTGAAAAACGACGTGAGTTTGCAATGCTATTATTCATCAACGATGTTAACTTCATCATAACTCACAATATTATTATATTTGGTAGTAGTGTTCTTTTAATTTCGCTTCAAAGATGAAACAAACATAACCTTTTTTTGCCCATTTGTCTCTAGCTCTCTACAGATTAAATCTTCCCCTTTCTAATTCGGTTGCAACATCTATTAGGTCAGCAAAAATAAAAGCGGATTGCTGTTATGAGATCAGTATCGAGTAGCAAATAGTGACCATGACAACAGTAAAATAAAATGTATAAATTTCAAGAGATTTAACCAACTTTTTCAGGACACCTCAAATAAAGATTTTGGTTTAATGCTGAAAACGAACGAAAAGGTGCTTGATCGCGAACCACAGAACTCTACACTCAACCGAATGGAAATCATATATTGTAGATTTGAATGCTTGGGGAACGTCCATTAATTACGTCACGCAAAAAGTGACTTTTTATACCCCCCTCCCCATTGTCACGTTTTTTGTATGGACCTTCGAATTTTTTTGTATGGATCGTCACGTTTTCCCAAACCCCCCCTCCCCCCTTACCGCGTGACATAATTAATGGACCTTTCCTTGTAGTATTTTTCATTTTAATAAATATATACACTATTATATAAATATTTCATGGAAATGGGAAGGACCACCAGGGCACCCGATTGAAGCACTCTGAAAAAAGAAGGATGAGAATGTCAACTCCCCATTGTTAACAGTTTGTGTTAGATGGCTTGCTCTTTTGACCAATTGTTCAATCTTGTTGTTGGAAGGATATCCCTGTGGATATGTATAAGTGGTGTTGCCTTTCGATCCACCCGACCCTTTTTGTCCCTTCATACAGTGGCATGATCAGGATAATCAGTGGTTATTAAAGCATGAAGAAGGCTAACAGCGAGGAGAGCCCATTGCTGTCGGCCTTATTTTCCGTGCTACAATGGGTGGTAGTACATATCATACATCATACTATTATTTATAAACGATGTGATTGGGTGAGGAGTAAATGACGCAAACATTTTAGAGAGCTCATCTTCTACGCTGCCACCTGCCACACACAAAGCAGGAATTTACTCTACATTAATAATAAAAGAACTAACTTGGCCAAAAATGGACCCATAAATAAGATGATGTCTTACTATAACAAATATTGCACCACAATTGGTGTAGCAATGAATAAAAATAGACTAAAAAAGTATATTTCTCACAATATTTGTAAGAATAGAATTAAGAAAAGTATGTACAACCGGTCTACAAATATGATTGACGACAAATAAAATTAAAAATTTGTTGAATTGATATATGTTCTACACCATGATACACCAACAAATTTTCAAACTGTCAAATGTCCTCTCCACACTGTATAATCAACCTTTTGAGCTAGTTTCAACTTTGTTCACGCTAACAGCATTCTAGAATTGCCCAAATCATTCAACTCGCGTCTGAAATTAACACCCCAAAATTCATGAGTAAGTCGCAATATCAACCGAACCCTTTCCAGACAAAACACGTCATCTCAGAATCCAACTCTCGACACGCATCTCTTACAATATTGCTTCGCGATTTCACCCACCCATTTCGGGGGAAAATTTATGCCCACATTCAGCGAAAAGTGTTGGCCTAGCAGCGTTTGTGTCGCTTCCGCATCAGCTGAGTGCCAGTCGACGATATTTATAGTGACCCTCCATTTGACGCTGGATGAGCGGCTGACTGATGATAGTCGCAGCTGCTCAATCTGGTAGATGCGCAGCAATTATCACGTCGTCGCCGTCGTCGTCGTTGGAGCTCCAAGTTCGATATCGATTCGAACCACTCTCGTGAGCTTACTAACCTCGTTTCCCAAAAACCACTTTTTTCCGTTGTGCAACAACTGCTATTAAATGTCACTTTGCGGATTGTCCGGAGAAATGATCCATCATTCGAGCTACTGCTGCTGTGGTGGTGGTGGAAAAAATTCAAATGTAAATCCCCTTCAATGGGACCTAAGCCAGAAAACGAAAAAATAACTTTGAGAAACACGAGACTCGCATGTATTCATTTCTGAGCGACATGGGCGCTTTGTTTTCATAGAAACGAGGACAAAGCCCGGCGTCCCTCGACTGCCTGCCATTCACTTTCTCGGATCCTCTTCCTCATTCAACACGTATTAGACATTCATTCGCCGCTTCATCGCTGCTGCCGGCCGCGGTGGAAGGTTTTTCCTTTGCCAGATTTCATCCAGCACCATCCGGGCCCTTGTTTTCACCCGAATCGGAATAATAGACCTGACGCGCATTGAAACACAACACAGAGCGAGCTAAGCGGATTAATAGTCATTTTTTCCTCTCCCAAGGGCCTCTCGAAGCATTGTCACTACACATCATCATGATCAACATGACTCAGGTAGTTGGTAGCGGCGTTGCTACATGGACGAAGGTGTATGATAATTTCAGTTATTTTTTTCATAACCCTTCCATCCTTTTGCCTGGTGAAGGTATTACTTCCTGGTCCTTATCGGCTTAGCCATACTTGTGCACTATGACAACCACTTAGCAGCCCGTACGAGCCTGATGACCGACGAGCACCCACGTTATTTGTGCGATTTTCCATCACGCACAGGTGACTCTGAATGCTGCTGACCCCGGTGAAAACATTTAGTTTTCAGTGAAAAGAATATTCATTTACTAGAGCGGCTAATAATCTGTTATTTTTCAAAATTGAGGTTAGATGTTCTTACATAAAGGGTGTATTCGATAAAAATGGCACACACATATATACTCATCAAAATTAAACTGATTATCGGATTTTCTTGAAATTTTCAGGGAATGAAGAACTACTAATGAGTTTTGATTTACAACATTTGTTTTATTCAATTTCGTCTCCCATCCCGAATGCCCGCACCTTCCTCTTCACTCCACCCATCAAATTTTGTACAACCGATTTTCCCAGTGTTTTTGTTGTTTTTACCCAAATTTTCTTCAATTCTAGCTCTGTTTTTATAGTTTTGGGATGTTTGCGAAGTTTCGTTTTCATAATTGCCCAGAATTTTTCAATTGGACGAAGTTCCGGTGAATTTGGTGGGTTCATATCCTTTGGCACAAAATTGACTCCGTTGGCTCGGTACCACTCCAATACGTTTCGAGCGTAGTGGCAGGATGCTAGATCAGGCCAAAACAGAGTTGATCCTTTGTGCTTCTTAATGAATGGCAAGAGACGCTTCTTAAGGCACTCTTCCGTGTAAATCGCACCGTTTATTGTTCCGGAAGTGTTGAAGGGAGCTTTTAGATTAGAAACTTCTTTGCAAATTTCGATAGTTTCTTCTTTCGAACATCCTCCGGAACATCGAACTTCGACTTGGCAACGAAAAATTCTTGTACAGGAAGTTGACGGAAGTCGGCCTTGACGTATGTTTCGTCATCCATCACGATGCAACCGGATTTGGTGAGTAGCTTCGTGTAAAGTTTCCGGGCGCGGGTTTTCGCAGTGATGTTTTGTTTTTCATTCCGGTTTGGGGCTTTTTGCACTTTGTAAACATGTAACCCAGCACGCTTCATGGTTTTCTGCACAAAACCGACTGACACCTTAGACTTTTTAGCGACATCTCGAATTGACATGTTTGGACGGTTCTTGAATTGTTGTACGACTTTCCTGGCCATTTTACTGTCCATTGGACCACTTTTACGACCACTCCCTTCCTTCCTTTGGACACTCAGATGCTCATTGAAGGTTCTTATTACACGAGACACAGATGTATTTGCAATTCCAAGCCTTTTAGCAATCCACCGGTGGGACGCCCCTGGATTTTGATTGTGAGTGCACAAAATTTTCTCACGGACAATTTCTTGTTTCGACGATATGACTGGAACTACTGAATGTATAACTATGAAACTTGGCAGATGTAAATAATACACTATAGATAAGATCTACTCAAATTTCTAGGTTTTTTACTCATACGATTCAAAAGTTACAGAAGATTTTCTGTGTGCCATTTTTATCGAATACACCCTTTACTTGAAGTCAAAGATACCGCGAGTGGAGCGGTTTGTTAGGTTTTTCTTGTTATTAATCGTAAGCAAACCTTATTACTATGGGAAACCAATTTATTTACTAATACTAACACTCTCTTGATACAGCTTCTTCTTTCTTCTTTAGCATTTCAAGCTTATTTTTTCACAATTCGCTTATTGCTTGCTCTCAACTTGATATGAGGCAAATATCCTCCACGGGTAGTCCACTTTTTATATATTTACTTAGCTCTTAGCCCAGCGAGATTTATTTATTACGATGCATTTTTACTTAAAATGTGTCTTTATTTGTCAATTGTTTTAATGATTGCATTTAATTCTTACAGGTTAATTGATTAGCCAGAGGGGCTCTTCATCTTTGTTCTTTGTTTTGATTGATTTGTGGTGTGCTTAGTTAATTTAATATTCTAATTTACATTTCATCCGTTACGGGGATTGGTTGGTTTGAATTTATAAAATTTGATAACCTACCTAACTACAATTACTACAATTTGAAAAAAACCTAGGGGTGGGGTACCAAGTCCCGGATGACTTGGTGGTCTGATAGATGGCAACGTGTCCTATACCTATTGATAGTCTCACTAAATCGATCTTCGAGTGTTTAAATCTCGGCCAGACGGTGGATCTTAGTATTTCTCGTCCGTGGAGGTGTGGTCAGTATAATACTGAGACACTTGTTTTGAACCCGGTGTAGTTTCAGGTGGTGTGTTTTCGTGCAGCTCTCCCAGATCGGCATGCCGTACTCAATAACCGGGAGTATGATCTGTTTATAGATAGCGAGCTTGTTCTTCAGGGACAATGTAGACTTTCTGTGTAGCAAGGGGTACATAAGCTTCAACAGAACGTTACATTTTGTGACAGTCTTATCAACCTGTTCCCTGAAGTTCAGCTTGCTATCTAGAGTCACGCCAAGATAGATGGCTGAATTGGTCCATTCCACCGTTGTGCCGTTTAGACGAATTTTAACATCCTCAGCCGGAACAAGTCTGGGCGATTTCGAGTGTGGGAAGAGAATGACCTGGGTCTTCGCTGCATTGATGCAGATCTTCCAGTCTGTGAGATACTCTAAAAGAACATTCAGGCTTCGCTGCAGTTTCGATGCGATCGCTCTCACCACCCTACCATTGTGGACGACTATCATCGGCAAACAGCGACAGAGATCCGTTTTCAGAGAGTGGGGGTATGTCCGAGGTGAACAGGTTAAACAGAAGTGGACCTAGTATGCTTCCCTGCGGAACACCGGCAGAAACCTCCTGCGCATCGGAAACTGCACCATGCAGCGAAACACAGAATGTTCTGTTTGATAAGTAGTTCTTTACCATCTTCACCAGGAAGACTGGAAGATTGAACCGATGCAGCTTGTACACCAGGCCATCATGCCAGACGTTGTCAAACGCCTTTTCCACGTCAAGATGGGCCATGGCGGATGTTTTCGAAACAGACTTGTTTCGCCTGAGGATGTTAGTGACTCGGTTCAGTTGATGTTCTGTTGATCGACCGCGTCGAAAACCAAACTGTACATCAAGCAGGATGTTAAGTTCGTCGGCAGATGCAAGGAGCCGACGGTAAATTGCTTTCTCGAAAAGTTTTGATACTCCCGAGAGAAGGCTGATGGGTCGATAGCTCTTGGAACATGAAGGATCTTTCCCAGGGTTCCGGATGGGGATGACTTTAGCTGACTTCCAGCACGAGGGGAAGTAGCTAAGTCTAAGGCATTTATTAAAAATTAATGCTAGATGTTCGTAGAATTGAGAACTCAAGTGCTTGAGTTCCAAATTCAGAATTTTGTCGATACCTGGGGCCTTCATGTTCTTCGATGTTTTGATATAGGTCGACAGTTCGTCAGCTGTGATTTCTAATTCCTCCGAAAAATCATTAGGATATAGATGGATGTTATTCGTATGCTCGTTAACGGCAGCTTCGTGAGGACTGACGATGTTCTGTCCAAGATTGTGTGAGCTGACAAAATGTCGACCAATCTCAGCAGCTTTCTCAGCGGTAGTAATCAAACGATCCTTAGAGTCATTGTTGTCTAGTGGGATCAATGGTGGAATGGGCCTAGGCTTGGTTTTTAAAATTTTTGTTAATTTCCAGAACGGCTTAGCACAATCTGGGAGGGCGCGAATTTTGTTGGCAAAATTATTGTTTCTGAGATCCATCATTCTAGCCTTAATGATTTTGTTCAAACGATTGCACTCTGATTTTAAGGCAGGCAGACCAGTACGTTGATACTGTCTGCGAGTAGTGTTTCGAAGACGGATCAAGTTTTTAGTGAGACTATCAATGGATAAGAGGTTGCTCACCTGTGTTACTTCTGGAATGTAGTGCTCCCGGGCCTGGGAGATCGACTGCAGTTGCCGATTGATGTCGTCGGTTGGTTCTGGGCGTTTATCGTAATCGACCGTGTTGTCGACCTGATGACGGAACTGGACCCAGTTGGCACGATGGAAGTTTCGCCTGGATACCGAAAGGCGGTTGACGCAGACCCAACTTCAGCCACCATCGGATAGTTGGTTTGTAATTACAACTTAAGTATTAGGCAACATTCTTTTCTAGTGATTGATACATATACTGCTAGAAGATGGTTACAGTGTCGCACATGATTATATGGTAAAGGTATAAAAAATTAAAAATTATATTTTTGCTTCTAATACTTCCCTCAATTTTTACATCAAGTAACTGAAACAATCTTTGATGTTGAACTTTTTGCAAAGGCTCGGTGAAAGCGTCTGATGGTTGCTCATGGGATAGGTACTTGAGTTTAAGCGAACCCAGGTTAATCAAATCGCTGATGAATACGAACTTCATATCGACGTGCTTCATGCGTTGATGTTCCCTGGGTTCTTCTGAGAACTTAATACACGGAATGTTGTCTTCATGGACGATTATAGGCAAATTTTCCACCTTTCCTCCTTCAGAAAATTTAATAACCACTAACCTTCTTGTGTAGCAAAAGTGTATAGTGACACCAATTCGGCTTCTATCGATGAAAGACTAACAATGGGTTGACGTTTCGTTGACCACGAAACGAGGTTTTCAAATAAAATATTTTTTATGTATTTTCATAATCTGCGAGTCGTTGCCATAATCTGCATTGGCAAATCCTTCCAATGGAATACTATCTTCATGTTTTAGGTAGATATTTTTTGCTTCAGTTCAATCCAATGAATATCCGAAGCTGCAGACTGAAATTTGCTCAATATGTTAGTAACTTCACAAATGTCTGTATGGATATTCAGTGGGAGAATAATTTGATTTCGTCCATTTGGTATTCAGATCCATAGGAATTGAAACAGGATTACAGTTACTCATACAAAAACGTTCCAAAATATTCGAAACATACTGTTCATGGGATATTTACAAGATTTGTTTATGAACATCACGATTGATACCCAAGAAGTTTGATACTTCTTTCAAATCTTTCGTTTACTTCGTCTTTCTACTTGTTGTACTTATCCTAGAGAACATCTTTCATCCGAGTTTTCACTTTCTTCTTTGAGTTGTCCCGCGGAAGGTCCTTTTGCGGAATTTCGCTGGTATCTTGAGAGAATCCTGGAGACTGTTGACTTGTGCTTGTATAGATGATATCTGAATCCAGCAAGTTGTCGCTATAGAATATTTCCATTTGATTCAATCATCTTTTCCTCGTTAAATACAACATCTCTTGAGACCTAATTTTTTTTTGTGAAGCATTCTACAACCTGTATCCGTGGTTTCAATATCCAACAAGCTGAAACTGTTGACTTCGTTCATCCAGCTTCTCACGCTTCTCTTTAGAAACTTTGGCATATGCAGTACAACCAAGGATTCGCCATTTGCTTACGTATGGTTTTTCAAAACCACATTTCAAATGGAGTGCTGGTATCTAACAGAGCATTCGTTGGAGATCTATTTGGTAGATATGTTAGATATGTCCCCAAAAATTATTTAGATAAGCCTACTTCATGAAGCATCTGTCGAGCTTTATCCATTATGGTTCTATTCATTCTCTCAGACACGCTGTTTTGTTGAAATGTGTATGGAATAGTAGATACCATCTTTTTCCAAATTTCATTCAAAAATTGATGGTCCCATTTCCATTTCAAAAATCTTGGTTATCTCCATTCTCCAGTGGTGGTGACGGTATATCCATTGTTCAGCTATTCCATTGCTCATTGTGGAATCGAAACTGACATCGGTTATCTTTTGTCCATCATGGTATGAAGCTAATATCCTCCTAGTCTTCTTTTCAAAGGAGATTGGGCAAAAGTGGGCCTGGAATGTACAGCAATGCATGATATCTTATTTGAAAGGTCTCATTGAGACAAGGAAAAAATTGTATGGGGCCAAAATTATGTACAGTGGGGAAATAAGTTATTGCGTATGTTAAATACGAATTAAAGGTGTTTTTGTTTTATTTATTCGTAACGTGCTTAACGAATCGGCATTCGGAAATGGGTTGCGCATTGTGTGTGTGTGTGTGTGTGTGTGTGTGTGTGTGTGTGTGTGTGTGTGTGTGTGTGTGTGTGTGTGTGTGTGTGTGTTGCGGGTTTATTTTTGTTATAATGTTATCATACATTCAACAAACTGTTTCGTACTAAAACTAGACACCAACCTGTTTGCACCTCTATCCTTAGTGGGACAGGAATAATGTGTATGTTTTCAACAGACATAACTAATATATTACCCTCTGTGTATTTTATAGAAGGAATCAGAAAAAAAATCACATTGAGGGCGTGTGTCTTGTGACTTCCACGTGCTTTGCAGTTCCTACAACTTTCTACTCTCTCATTTGTAGATTAACAATATCTGTGTTAACTGACTCGATAACAATTCATATACTCCTTAAACGTTGTAATTCGTGTTGTGTATTCTATCTGAACAAAGCTCCATAGGATTGATTACTAACTTTATTTTGTTTGCCGGAATTCGTTAGTCTCATCATTATACCTATATTTTGTGCCGTAGTTTGTCAGTTTTTCATATTAGTATAAATAGTCTATGAAAAGTATCTAAGAAATATTTTTTATGTCAATCTATTCGTTGCTCTTGCAATACAGAAAACATATTCTGCCTATTATGTAACTGTTCGGTTCTTCGATGGAAAAGGCATATGATAACTAGAGATTTCTTCGAAATAAATCCTCGTGATGCGTATCAATGGTTGCTACTCCGTGATTGATTCAGTGAAATTGCACAATGAATCAACTGAATGGGGCTGGGAGTAACCGACCATTCTCACTGTACACGTTTCAGTGACTCAATTTCTTTAATAATCAATAACTGCGCCGGCCACGTCCTTGCAATCAGTTGGGAATAGGGAAGGAATGTTAGTGTGACATTTGCTGATTAGGGATCGTATTTACCTCTGCATCCCCACAAAGGTCACAGGAAGGAGGTTTTTCAATGTTAGTAGGGTAGTGCTCGATGGATCAGGATTCACCTTGATAAGTGATGTGATCATAGAATATAGTTCATATAATTCAGAAGACAAAAAGGATAACAATTACCTGTTTCGCTCCGCGATTTTGAGAGCACTTACCAACCAATTGTCTGAAAATCCATTCCGAGGTCCAACTGGTTAGCGTTCTGTTTTTTCCGTGGTACCTAAATGATGCCTATCCAAAACGGCCAAGCTTGTCCCATATGGCATTGCAGGTGAACGAAAGTAGCATCGTATCTCGAACTTAACTCCTCCAACTGTGGAACTGTATTTTAGCAATGCCATGTCGGTAACGCAACTGGTCCGTAGTGGAACTGGTTTACCAAGAGAAGTTTGCCCAACATCGGTGTTTGTAGGATACCGCGAGCCGAAGAGATTTTCCCGAGTCCTTGAGTTGAGTTTGGTAGACAGGTAGACAAGCCGGTTGAGCCAGGAATGGCTACGCTGGCGATACAGTTAAGGGTCTAATATGAATTACTCCGAAAATAATTGTGTTATAATATCGGAAAACACAACGAAAGAAATTGCACGTCAAACATGCTACTCTAACCTATTATGGGAATCTGAATAACCGAAAAAGTTCAAATCAAAAGATGTATCGGAATAAGGTGACGTCCAAGCGTATAATTGCTTCATGACTGAAAAAACAGCCTTCCATTTTCCATCCACGAGATCGTTAAAACACCTCTTGTGATCAAGGTTATCAATATTGTCAGTTGAATTTTTGGACATCTAATTATCGTTTCTCTTAGGAAAAACGGCAACTGATTCACTGATTTAGAAATGGAAAGCGCTCACCCGGATAATCAGCAACAATCAGCAAACGTGACCAATCGGTTCGTTTTCGAAATCTATTTACACCGGATTTTAGTTCTATTCAACACAAAAATGATGTTTAGGTATGACTCTGGTCATAAACGCAGCATCCACTATCACACGCGACGATTATTATTCAGATTCTAATCTGACAAAAGACACTTCGACTATCGGAGAATAACCCCATATGTTGCATTGTTGAACCTTATATTCATAGATTGTTTTTAACAACGAGGAATATATATGACATGCTTGCTTGGTGAGAGCCAACCGAAATACTCATGCTGAAAATGTACATGGTGGCAACGTGGGAATCTTTGAAAATGTTTGGAATAAGAAACTGAATTTATGTTATTCATTCAATGTTTGAGTGAGTTTTTAGTAAATATCAAAACATCAATCCTGGCAGCGAAGCAGCCTAAGATTTGAAGGCTCTTATATATAATAATATGGATTTCCGGAAAAACTGACGCGGTTGATCAAAGTAACGATGGATCAAGTGATGTGTGTCGTCTGAGTATCAGGGACGCTCTCGAGTCCCTTCGAATCTCGGAGAGGGTAACGGCAAGGTGATGGATTGTAGTGTTTGCTGTTTAACATTGCACTGGAGGGTGTGATTCAAAAAGCTAGGATAGACACGAGTGGCACGATCTTCAGGAAGTCTGTCCAACTATTTGGCTTCACCGACGACGTTGATATCGTAGCACGTAACTTTGAGACGATGGCGGAAACGTACATCAGACCTAAGGCTGAAGCTGGTTGGATTGGCTCACGAGAAGACAATGTTAGCCTCCTACCACGAGTTCAGATCGACGGTGACGAAATTGAGGTAGTAGACGAATTCGTGTATCTGGGCTCATTGGTGACCGCCGATAATGACACCAGCAAAGAAATACAAAGGCGCATTATGGCTGGTAACCGTGCCTACTTTGGACTCCGAAGGACGCTAAGATCGAACAAAGTCTACAAAGTCTAACAATCTACAAGACATTAATTAGACCGGTAGTTCTCTACGGCCACGAAACATGGACATTGCTAGTGGAGGACCAACGCGCCCTTGGAGTCTTTGAACGGAAGGTGCTGCGTATCATCTACGGTGGAGTGCAGATGGAAGATGGAACGTGGAGGAGGCGAATGAACCACGAATTGCACCAGTTGCTGAGAGAACTTCCCATCGTACACATCGCAAAAATTGGTCTACGATGGGCTAGGCATGTTGTAAGGATGTCGGACGACAGTCCTGTGAAAATTGTTCTCGAAAACGAACCGACAGGTACAAGAAGAAGAGGCGCGCAACGAGCAAGGTGGATCAATCAAGTAGAAGGCGACCTGCGGACCCTCCGCAGACAGCAGGCTGGCGAGTGACATCCATGGACCGAATATAATGGAGACAATTTCTGTGTACAGCAGAGGCCACGCCGGCCTTAGTCTGATTGGTAAGGTAAGGGTATATGTATATAATAATAATAACAAACAAAAAAAAACCTTAAGAAAATCAGAGTTTTATTTGCTTTCTACTAATTAGGCGATTTTACGTAGTTGTTTTAAGAAGAAGTTATACAAGTTCATTAAACTAGATGGACGTAAGTTTAGAATTCAGAAAAGAAAGTCAACCGCAAATGCAATGTGGGCTGTTCCAGAAGACAAACACACAAAGACACAAACACACACACACACACACACACACACACACACACACACACACACACACACACACACACACACACACACACACACACACACACACACACACACACACACACACACACACACTCACACACATGAATGTCGATTCGTTAAGTATGTAACGGTAGGAAACAACAAAAATTACCTTATATCCGTATCTTATACATGGAATAACTTTTTTTCCCCACGCTAGATTTGTTTGGCCCCATACCAACTTTTTCTTATTTTAATGAGACCTTTCAAATGAGATATCATTCATTGATGTACATTCCAGGCCCACTCTCCATACATTTTTGCCCAATCTCCTGTTTTTTCCCATTTCGTTTTTTTCGTAGAACTCAAGTATTTACCAACATTCTTTTCTAGCGATTGATACGTATACGCTATTGCAAGAAGATGGTTACAGTGTCGCACATCATTATATGTTAAGGTATAAAAAAGTTAAAATTAAATTCTTACATCTTCCACAACTTAGTGTTCTAAATGCAATTCCACTGTTATTGATTGAAAGCTTTCGATTGTAGGTACCATTTTCAGATTCGTATGATTGTGTGGCAAGTAGAATGAGGACATCCTTTAGGATCTTGTGATCTCAGTATAGATTTAAGCAACCACTTTCCAGCACCGAGTCTGGCAGGAACTTGTAGTAGGGCCAAACTAGTTCTCTAAATTGTGCTTCAGTGTAAGTTGTTGGTGCACAATCTTGGCGACATCGTTGTGACGACCGAGATATGCTACTAGTTGCATTGGGGGTTCATCGCAAGGGCAAACCACAGCGGGCTAAAGGTATCGTCTTGGAAAATTCCCCTTCTTATGCTGAGAGTTCTGGATCTCAACACCGTTGCTCCATCACTAATGTAAAGACTTGTACTCCACATACCCATTGCATGCTGTAATAGCCTAATGATTTTACCATCTACCTTGTACGATTGCAGTACCTTGATATGGTACGAGTGAGGAACTGAGTCGTTCGAATTTTTGCCGGCGATGTATGCCATGCTTTATTCTTTTCTGGCGCCTGACCTACAATCACTGATGTAGAAGGACATGTACCATAAAACCATGAGGCACCAAGAGTGGACAGTAATGTTTGCTAGAATGAAAGATATGAAGAGAAAGTGTTGAAAGTTCCGTCAATGTACGGTAGGTTGGAAATAGAATAGAAGTATTGAAAATTGAGTGAATGGGTAAAGTAGTACTCGAACCAAGGACGTTACCTTTGCCTAACATCCCACTGCAAAAGGCAAAAAAAAACGTGTTGGATCGGGTTGATGTAGCTTGTGATATAGCACGCATGGAGAATACAAAACATAACAATCAGAGTATCTCAATAGCTGCCTAGATGATGACCTGATCTTTGCAGTCTTTCGTGTTTTTCCGGCAGCCCTTCTCTTTTTCGGCCATACCATTGCTCTCGTCGGAATGGCTTTGTACCTTTTGGTTGATTATCAACGAGAGGAATTTGTACAGGCTTAAAAAGCATATTATTTGCCTGTACTTAGCTGGACTAGCCATGCTTTGGTCTTTGGGAAGAAGATAGGTCCGTTCTCTAGTCATGAATTCTGGTAGTACCCTATTGAAGCACTCCACTATTAGTCCATGGATTAAGGAGACATTCTTATACCAGTAGTAGTGCACAAAACACGGTCCTGGAGCAGCCCAATTCCTGGTATGAAAGGTAGCCTCGTAAATATTTGGAGCGGTAAATAAGATGGCGGCCATGCTGTCAATTCCATTACTTCTATCCTCTTATTCTTGCAACCACATCCCATCACTGGGAACACTCACAAGTGTGGGTGGTTTATTTTAGCAGAATACAAAAATACGTTGAAACATCTTGTTAGAGGACCAATTTAAACCAACGGGATGAGTGCTGTGGGGGCCACTCACAATTGTGGGTTGTTTATTTCTATGGAATACTAGAAGATATCAAAATTTCGAAATTGAGAAACGATTTAGGCCGTTAGTGTTTTTGGGATCACTAACAAGTGTAGGTGGCTTATTTGAATTTATTGTTGTTTCTCCGTTTGAGATATAACCCACTGTGACCTGTAATTTTATCTATTATAATATATCTCGGATCCTTTGTGTAGTGTTACTTCATCTCTATTGTGAAATGAGAGCACACTTCGAAGGCGTGCTCTATTATCAGTCAAAACCGAATTCACTGCAAAGAAAACCAGTTACATATGACTCCGATACTGACTATGCATCAGAACCCTAGTGATAACCAATTCAAACTATAGAACATAAAATAGAAAATGAGTATTAACATAAATGAACATAAAATAACATAATTTTTTTCCTCAATCCAAGCTTATCCTCGGTGGCTCAATCCAAGTATTGACATCGAATGTAATATAGACTAATATATGTTCCTTTGACTACAAAAAAAAAAACAATTATATTCTCTAGTTTGAATCAATTCGGACTTGGGTTAAGATACAAACAAGCCATCTGCTGAAAGTCTTTTTAATAACGACATATAATCCAATCGGACTAGGGTTCGGTGGTAGACCTGATTCCCCGAAGCGCACCACGAAAAGGTGATCTACTAGCGTTACGGGTAAATTGATTACAAAAATACGTTCAAATTTTGATTTTGAGAACCGATTTATACCAACAGTAAGGATGCTCTAGGGGCCACTCATATATGTGGGTGCTTTATTTCGATAGAATTAAAAAATAAGGTTAAACATCGAGTTTGAAGACCAATTGAAACCAATGGTAAGGATGCTCTTGGGCCCCTTTACAAATGTGCGAGGTTTATTTAGAGTTTGAAAACCAGTTCAAATTAACAGGAAGGGTGCTGTTGGGGCGACTCACAAGAATGTCCGGCTTTTGAAATAAGACCAGAAAAGCAAAAAAATGAGGTTTATAATTAATTGAAACCAACAACAGTGATGCTACTGGGGTCAACCACATCTTAATAGACCTGTAAAAGCTGAAAAACGAACAATATTAGTTCAATTAACAGAGATCAAACCTCAATAAATATATATTTGATTGTTTTTTAGGTAAACAGATTATTCTATAAGACATGTGTCGGAAAATCCCCTTTACGCTGCTCCAGTCACAATCAAACGGTAGCAACTGGAATGATCGAAGAGCCCAGCTTGATGATTTCTGAAATAAATAGAATATCCAATCACAACTAAACAAAATATCCAAATATACAATCAAGTTCGAAAAATTCGTGAAGGAAATACTTAAATTTCATCCGGTCTTCATTATGTTCATTAAACTTGAACACGTACAATAAAGGATCAAATTTTGTACAAATAAAAATATCGGTTTTCAAACATAATTTGGAAGAAAGTTTGATAGCTTATTTCCGATACATTCTATACGCGCGACCGGACTGAAAAAATATCACCAATCGACTCCGAACGACCGTAACTTTATACTTTCAATCCTTTAACCCAATTTTCGCGGTTTTTAAGCGTTAAAATCTCACTTCATTTCACTGCCAGTGAGAACCGTGGATTCTAGACTTCAGTTTTTTCGATCCTCTGCTAATAATCATCGATTCAATCGCGACAAAGTTTAAAAACACTTAAACTTCATAATTTGTGTCTTTGTGTCACAACAGCTATCACTAATTCAACATTTTGCTCGGATCTACTATTTGCAACGAGAAACTAATAAACTTGTGATTTTATGTAATAAATAAAAAATAATTCAATATACACAGAATAAATGAACAAAATCTAACAAATTAATTGAACAAATTTAATCAATATTATTATTATGAGGTTGTTGTATATAAATGATCATGTATCAGCCAAATTTATTTATTATAGTTAACCTGTATATAATTTTTGCTCACATGTAGCAAGGGCTTAAGATTTTTATAAGTACTAGCAACTTTTGTTAAGACGTTATGTATAGTGGGACACTTCCATTTATTCCAAGATTTTTCTTTCGTTCTACAGTTTGAAAACTAATTTTTAATCCAAACGAAACTATATCAGCTCATGAAAATATATTTCAGTATGTTTCAAAATCTAAATGTACTGTATAAATTCAGAAAAAAACTAGAGATAAACTCAAATATGGTTGGAACATAGCCTACCGAAATATTTACTCCAAGTTGATTTCAAATTTAGTTTATTTTGATTTTGTCTTTGAGTTCCCACTATCATGTGTGGTGTGTACGAAAACAATACATTTATTTCAGTACACACACGTCCTCGAAATATATGTGCAACAAAGACTGTGTATCAAACTCATGAATCATGTGTCACGGTTGCACGATATGATACAAAAACTGACAGCGCAAATCATCAAATTCAGTTGCCAAAGGCGATTAGTTGAACTGAACAACACAACTTGTCTTTGAATGGAAACTGACTTGGCTTGCATCGTATTGGCACGCGCGCCATCTTGTTTGTGTGTGTGTGTGTGTGTGTGTTAATTGTGGTAGGCAAAAATGCGAATGCCTACTGAACCTACACAAAGGAATGATGCATTTTCATGAATGATGCCCAGAACATCGATGTAGGTACGAGTAAATATGTATGTAGGCGTTGTATGGGTTATATTGAGTGCGCGTAAAGCGGTACAGTGATTTGTTGGGAGTATCAAAGCGAAAAAAATATGTAAGAAATGTGTGTCCCAGGAGTCCCAGGGATTTCCGGGACGGTGAAAAATCTCTATCCCGGGACTCAGAGAAAGAAAATCTCGAATTTTTCAAGATCCCGGGATTTTTGTTCAGGATATCCTGAGTTGAAACCTCTAGTAAAATCAGATTACCGAACGTTGGGCTGCTAGGGAATTCGGTAAAACTGTACAGATTTCTGTAAAAAAAAACAAATTGTGTATGTATGTTTTATTAACGGGTGTCCACTAAAAAATGAGAATGATTTCAATACTTTTCCATCAGAACAAAAACGGCCGCATAGAAATGTCACTTTAGATGAATGAATCGTTGCACTCTCCAGAAAATTTTCATACACTCTTATTTCACTCTAACATGTTCAGTCGTGTTCAGCATGCCGTCGAAACAGGAAGAACTGCGCGCGCGTTGTACAATTCTTTCAAGCGAACGAAGATCGTGGAAAAAATACACGGTGGACCATTTTTGTCGTGAAAAGTTCCGGTATCCACCGTATACCGTATCCTGGCATGCATGAGAGTAACCCGGAAGAAAGGTTGCGGCCGTCCAGCGAAAATAATGAATGAGAAAACGCTCCGCTCGCTGCGCAGCATGTTCAACAACAAGGATTCGGTAAGTCAACGGGAAGCAGCCCGAAAGTTCCATTGTTCGAAGTCACTCATCTGCAAGACGCTAAAGAAAGAAGGAATAGTGTGCAGAAAAGAAAACCAGATCCCCAGAGTACACAGATGAGCAGATTCAAACCGTGAAATCCCAATGCCGCTGGATGACTCGGAATTACGGCGGAAAATCTTTCGTTCTGGACGACGAAAGCTACTTTCCTCTTTCGAAGTCTCAGATACCGGGAAACGACCGATTCTACACTAAGGACAAATCTACTACTCCTCCAAAAGTAATGTATAAGTTCAAGCACAAATTTGAATCGAAGGTTATGTTATACATCGTAATATCCGATAAGGGTATTTCGAAGCCGTGGTTCAAACCAAGCGGTTTGGCCATCAACCAGGAGGTGTACCAAAGAGAGTGTTTGCAGAAAATACTCATCCATTTCTTAAACAACATCACTCGGATGGCAAATACGTGTTTTGGCCGGACAAGGCATCATCGCACTACGCAAAAAAAACGCTAACGTTTTTGGAGAGCCAAAATATACCATATGTCCCAAAGACCGGAATCCGACAAATTTGCCACAGTGCCGTCCTATCGAGGATTTCTTCGGTCTTTTGAGCTCCATGGTATACAAGGATAATTGGAAGGCCAAGAACACCAAGCAACTTACCAACAGGATCAAAAGCTGCATCCGAAAAATCGATGTGGCTGCCGTCCAACGGTCGTGTTCCAGCATAACGACTAAGCTGCGCCACTGTGGAGACCACGGACCATATGACAGTATTCACTAAACTTAGTTTGAAGATTTAAGTTGACCCTTTTAATAAAATAAATCAGTTTGAACAAAACTTCACTGGTATTTTTTCCTGACCCATTCTTTTTCGTTCTCATTATTTAGTGGACACCCGTTAAAGGAAGGATAAACGATAAATAAAAAATTAGAAACTAGTTCAGGATATACAAATGAATTGTTGGTTGCAGTAACTGGTGGTTGATCCGATGCAGTCAGAGTTAGTTCCACATGCACTTTCCATAAAATTTCAATCTCAGATTTAGATCAAGTTCAGACTGAGTACCAAAAGTATTAACCAAAAATTTTACAGCTCAAGGAAGAGTCCGTAGCTAACACTTGATTATGAAATCGGCATTTAGGGTGTATTCATATGATATTCCATATTGAAGCAACATGCAAATGGTTGATGTTTCAACCGGTTTCATCCAGAGGACCAGGTTCGTCAAATGAAAACTTCACCCACTGCTTATGTTTGTTAAAATTCCTACGATGAGTTGAATTCCTTGAAGTGTTCAAATAGAATCCCTTCCAGCACCCTAAACGAACTGTTTGTGGAAATTCATGGTTTTTTTTAAAGTTTTCTGACCATGTCACCACGTGTTAGAAGCTTTACCATATTATGTTAACGGAAAGTTCCGTTGAAATCCTTAAATAGTAGGTTGCATAGCATTTTATTCAAGATCCCTCGTTCAGCTGGTTACGTCAAAAGTTACCCTTTCATCCGAACTTTTTGTTGCTTGGGTCTAATCTCAGCAAGCGTCAGAGCACTGCACAACCGAAGAACGACATCGACTAGAACAGCAACAAAGACACCCAAGAACGGACGACTTCAGCCCCATCCAACAGAAATAGTAAATAATGAGTATTCATCCTTACCGGATCGTTGCTCGGTGATTTTGCACTCCACTCCTCCCCACATCCCGCCAAACGCGCTACTCTTCCCCTCGCCGAAAGCCCAAATTTCAACAGAATCGCACTTGCGTCGTGCCTAGATCAACAACCTTCTTCTTCTTCTTCCCTCGTGGACAGCATGAGCCAAAGTAACGCTACGCCAGTCCCAAGTTCCGAGCCGGCAACATTTTCTTTAGTTGGATCTCAGAATCTCCCGAAAAATCCCGCGCTTCCTGGTCACTTTTGCTTTTGCCTTGCCTCCGATGCTGATGCTGCGATTCTGGCAGGAACCAAGAAGTTCAGGCGCGAGTTATTGCATAATTACGAGGCCCCGGCCCAGCCAGTCCCAGTGTTCGTTCTTTTGTTTTCTCGCTGGAACGGAGGAAAAATAGGCTCTGGCGTCACAAACCTACGGATCGGACATCGACGATCGATCGGTGAGTCAAAAACTATCGGCTAAATTAGAAGGGAAGTGATTTCAGCTTTCACATCACTCTGACCCTGGGAAACCGAAATGGGCTGGAAAAAGGGGGCTTACGTTCGGTATTGGGAGATTGATTATAGTGGTCTTCCGGGTTTGGAAAGTAGCCGGACGTTGACTGGAGCTTCAATTAAAGTGCATTAGGCTCGATCGTGATTGTTTGTTTGGAAAAAGGATTTGCTGTGTTTTTCGGTTTGCTGGGATGTGGGATCATTACAGCGGGATAATTGGTCAATTTCAGTGCTCAATCAGGACATTTGTGGGATGTGGGAAATATTTTCTTTTCAGAACCTCACATAAATTCATCAACGTCCAAATTGGATTAACCACCGTGTCCACTTATGCCACCGGTTTGTGACAAGCCCATTAATTCAGTCCGTTGCAAGGACTCATTTATCGCCTGGTGAGTCCGCGTCACGCGAGAGAAAAGCGCGCACTCATCAGGGAAGCTCCCGGCGCGATGTGTCATCATTATGTTCTACCTGTCCCGTCTTCGCAGATGGGGGGACTATAAACTAGCCCGTAATGAGATGCTAATGTAATGTGAGAACTCGGGCCGACCGGAGATCAAACGCGCGATAAAAAGACGACGATCAAAAATGTGTGTGTGTGTGTGTGTGTGTGTGTGTGTGTGTATGTGTGTGTGTATATGTATATGTATATGTATATGTATGGGTGATGATGATGATGATGTGTGTTATGTTGTTGTTGTTGTTGTGTGTGGTGTGTGATGTGTGTGTGTGGTATGTGTGTGTGTGGTAATGTGGTAATGTAATGTGTGTGTGTGTAATGTAATGTAATAATATGAAAATGAAAGTCAATGTAATGTAATGTGTGCGTGTGACGTGTAGTAGCGAGTAATGACGGTGACCGGCGGTGACGGTATTGTGAAGCGGTGACGGTGACGGTAATGACGGTATTGGTAATGTAGCTGATGATGATGTGTGTATGTAGCTGTAATGTAATGATATCTGTGTGTATGGCTGTAGCTATCATGTATGTAATGTGGCAGGCATGAGATGGTGATCGTGTTGTTGCATCATGTGATGGTAATGTATCAGTGTGTGTGCTGATGTGTGTGTGTCGGTGATCGGTAGTGTGATCATCGTGTGTCACGGGCGTAATGAGATGTGCGTAATGTAATGGTGTGTGTGTGATGCTAATGTAATGTCAGTAATGTGTAATAATGTAATATGTAATGAAATAATAGTAATGATGTAATGTAATGTAATAATGAAATGTATGTAATAATAATAATGTAATAATAATATGTAATATGTAATAATGAATAATATGTAATAATGTAATATAATATGTAATAATATGTATAATAATATAATAATATGTATATATGTGTGTGTGTGTGGTAATGTTGTGTGTATGTGTGTATGTGTGTATGTGGCGTGGTATTGGTAATGACGGTGGCGGAAAGCGTGACGTGGAAGCGGTATTAATGTGTAATGTGTGCGTGTGTGGCGAAAGCGTGTGTGTGTGGTAATGTGTGTGTGTGTGTGTGTTGTGAAATGGGGGAAGCCCTCATTTTTTTGTCCTCGTTTTTTTTTTTACCGATGACCGGTGTTACAGGGGGAAGTGAAGTGATGATGATGATATTTAATTATTGATATTCTAATGAGTAGTAATGTCTTATTAATGTGTATTAATGTGGTTGTGTGGTATTATTTAATTGAGGAGTATTGTGTGTGGTGGTATTGTGTGTGGATGATGGTGGTGTGAGGAGAGCTATTAATGTATTATTAATGGTATTGATATTGATACAATGATTGATTATTTGGTGTGTGATGATGAGTAGTAGTTATTATTGATGTGTGTGGTATTTATTATTATTAATGAGGGGGGGCCAGTTGGCCCATTTGTTTATTGTCCATTGTTGTTGTTGTTGTTGGATTACGTTACGTTGATTGTTGTTGTTGATTGATTTTGATTCCGGTTACGTTTACGTTGATTGGATTACACGTTTTACGTTGATTACGTTACGTTCCCCATTTGTGGGACCGTTACATTTGTTGGCATTGTTCGATTTATTGATTGTTGCGGTGCTTGTTACACACACACATTGTTTTTTTTTTTTTTTTTTTACCCCTTGTTTTTCCCCCCCCCGTTGCCAGTTTACACACACACGCGACACCACACACACACACACACACACGGTTGCACCTGGTTACCGCACCGTTGGGTGATGTTGTGTGTGTGTGT
>JASCZW010004572.1:0-89181 GCA_034211315.2 Aedes japonicus | reverse complement strand
AGGGGGTGCGTAAACGAACCAGCGGGGGGGGGGCAACTGGTGGGCGTAAACGTGGAACGCGCAACGTGTAACGGTCAAGATGCTCGGGGTTGGATGAACAGCTCAATTCATGGATGATGAGTAGAAAGCAACAAGCTTTGTATTTCGTAGTAGATGTCCCCTTTCGGGTGGTTGGCCTTGAATGCGAGTCGTATTCCAAATCCGCCATTTCGTACAGTGGCTGGTGGTGCCGCAGAGTTACTTTGCTCCGCACCATTAAATACAAGATGAACAAAACGGCCGGTGGCGCATTCGGCCGAGCATATTGTTCTGGCCTTGTCAAACTCCTCGCAGACCCATTGCGGATCGAGTTCGAACTTTTTCGCAACGAGTGCCGGATTTGGTTCCAGGGTGTTGAAACTGTTTAGGAAGAACATTTTAATCGATTCAATCACATCGGCAGGAATGAAGAATGGCTCGCTTTCCTCAGCGAGTTCGTTTTCTTCCAATTGCGTGTGGATGTCTGACAGCTGTGGAAGTGTTTGTTTCAGTTTGCGATTGCGCTTCTGCTGTTATGCTTGATCCGGAGCCCATTGTCGAAATACGGTTGAGGATTTCCTCCCGGCTTGGTGTTGGTGCATGATAGTCATGAGGGTTTGAGCAACGGCGAACTCTCGGGAATCCTTCATCGATAGTCGGTACAAATCCTGTACCGAGCTACGCGTGGATTTCCATTCGGGGATCTTCGTTAACGGTTTGAGCTACAAACTAGCTGATTCACCTCAAAAAGAGCAATCCACAAAGACGGATTAGTGGCGCCCATTTTGCGCAGCTCTGTCTTCGACGGTTGAACCTCGGTACTCATGGTTGATTTGCTTTTCCCTTCCCTGACTGAAAACACTGAATTGAAAAGTCGTCGGTATGTTGAGTGTTTTAAATATGAACGAGGTACAGTTTTTTACTGTAATTTTTTTTTACCTCCATGTAGGTATATTTGAACGACAAAAACGAATTGGGTAGAACATTTCCCCACGGCGTGTTATAATGTAAGATTTGAGGCGTTGCTGGGCGACTTAAAACAATTGCTAGTGAACTCTCGAGTACTTTTTTCAAATAGGACGTAAGTCACAAAATGTAAACAAACGCGTTATTCATGGTCATGTTATTAAGAAATCATGTATATATGCCAATATTTGTTGAACTTTCTGATGGATTATTTCTGAAAGTTTTTACTAACTTTTTACAAAACGGTGTAAAATCACTTTTGCACTTTTTGGGAATAATGTACATACGCTGCTTGTGTTGAAAAGTAACTTGCAAATCATTGTTATATCATTTGAATGCCTCTTAACGAAGCGTAAGTACAAATCTTTATACCACAAGGTTAAAAATTTAGATTTTGTTTAGTAAAAATTGATATTTTTAGCAAAGATATTTTTACACCGTTTTGTTGCAGAAAAAAACTAATACGTCATTTTGATAACTTCGACGTATCTTTGTGAAATATGACAACTTGACGTAACATTCCGACGTATCAACATTGTCATTCGCAGAATGACGTATCATTTTGACACAAGTAACATGCCATCTATCATACTGACTTATCAAAATGACGTATAATCTTTTTCTATTGCAGACCGTTGTAAGAAACATTTTTCTAAATGAAACTTGAATTTTCACTCCTGGTGTAATTTGTAAGCACAGTGATGTAATATATTTGACCAATATGTCATTCAGTGGAATTCAATCGGGATAAAAATGTCCGGTTTTCAAATAGGAATAAAAATAAACTCAAAAAAGTTCAATGCTGATTTTCTCATTTTCATCCAAATGTTACTTACGTCCATTTGAAAAAGTACTCGAGAAATGTATTTCAAAAGATGTTTTTTTTCGGTGATTGTTATATCCCTAGGAGTGAGACAAGCTTTACTCTGAGTTGCTTTGATGCACCGAGTAACTCGCGAGTAACTCAATGTAGCTTCACATTAAATCAATATTCATCGGTGCTTATCGGTTGCCAGGGTTTCGAAAAGTTTAACTTCCAATCCGTGCTTCCAACTAGACTTCCAATTTGTTTGAAAACATTGTGGACATTCTTCTAATGGCAATAGAAGATAGCACAACGGTGAGTCCTACTAAAGTTCAATGATGAGTCATGATAGCGATATGTATAGATTCTTAATTTGCTAAACATCGTTTCTGAGAAGTTTGTGTCGGAGTGCAGTGAGTTGAGCTCGTTTGTATCTTCTCCCGTTTTTTCCAAAGCACCAGTTCTTAGTCTGGCCGTCTGGCGGAACGATGATGCATAACAAAATTCCAGATCAAGCTAAAACTGATGAGTTTATACAAAGTTTGACTTAATTGGAGACATAAAAATAAAAACAGGCAAAACCTTACACGAATAAATACGATATAAAATTGTACGAGCATATCACATATGTAGTATTGTAGTTTAAGTGAATGTAGCTTGTTGTCCTAAAACATTGAAAATTGCTAGTTTACAATTGTGCACACTCGAGAGCTACTGTTGTAGAGTCGGTTTGTTTGACAGCTGCTGTGCAAAAACAGAGACCAAAAAAATCTCAGTGCGCACTTGCTGAGGAACGAGAGATATTCGAGGTACCTCAAAAGCAACTCTGAAAGTAATCGCGATGAAGAGCTGTCTTGCCCCTTGTTATATCCCTAGTATGATTTCTACCTAACTAACATTGCAGAAACCATCCAGCTTTATTAAGTTTTATTAAGGTTTTATGAAAGCCGCTAGAAATAAATTTGGTTTTATTAGGGCAGTGAGAGGTGCCAATAGGTTTCATATTTTAGTCAGGTTTATGAGAACTTACACAGCTTCTTTACAACGGTCGTAAAATCCTATCTTCTGAAATTCCTTTTACTCCTATCAAAGGTTTTAGTTCGACTTTATGAACTCGTAAAATGCTGTTTTGAAATGCCGTTTTAGGACTCATTTGAATTATCTTATTCTGGTCTGTTGGAATAGCATTTTAAAACCATTTTGCTTCCAGTAAAAGCATTAAACGGCAAATTGGCATTGAGAAATGTCACAAAATGACAAAATAGTTTATATTATAGCCATTGTGAAGATGAATTGGCTTTTTGGCAAAACTGTGAAGATATCACAATTGCCATATTGAAATAAATGAAATAATTGAAATGTTGATAAACAAATGCATCAAATTTTAAATGTAATGCAACTGAACTGTAGATCAGAGACCAATTTTGGCATTCTCTTAGATAATCTTATTGAATTCCATAAATTTTCAAGAAATTTGTGATTAACTTATTGAATATATTTGTTACAGTTTGGCTTTGTTGATGTAAAATCGCTTAGTCTCCGAGGCGCATTAATTATGGGCTCTTATCGTGCCAATATTCACCATAAAATTAAATGCGCATATGATTTGGATCGAAAAAAAAAAAAATTCCACAACACTAGAACATTTTTTTTAGATATTAGGGTAGAAGCACTAGTCTTCACACCCCCCAAATTTTTTTTTTCAAAAATCTTGGTTATATTTACAGGTTTTCCCTATCACAACTATTTTTTTGTATAAATGCCTTCTAAATGTATTAATTTTCAATATCAATAGTGAATATTGACTGAAAACACCACTTAAATCTAAAAAAATAATGATATTCTGAATCTTAATTCTGAATTTTAATTTTCGTCACCATAAATTTAATTTTCGCCCCCAACCCTGAGTTTCTTTTCCGGTGCTTTTTCTTGATTTTCCTTCTGCTTTCGCTGTTCTGTTTTCAGTCGTTTTAGTTTTGTCTTTTCCTGTTTCGCTTGCTCGAGAGCTACCTTGCGCTCTTCTCTAGCAATTTTTCGCTTTTCCTTCTCCTCTTCCAAGCGATTTTTCTCATCTGCCTTCCGTTGAAATTCTTCGATGAATTCATCAGCCGTGATAACATGGTATCGCTTCGATTAGTATTTGCGAGTAGCCGATCGTTTAGGCGTGGGTGGCACATTCAGAAACTCCTTTAAAGGCCTTGCAGATGTTTCTGGAACTTGATCAGCAGATTCTGTTCCATCATCACTTTGCACTTCCTCCAAAGACATGTTTGATTCCTCTTGAATTTCAGTAGACACATGGATTGCTTTTGCTGCTGAACTGAACGATGCAATCTCCTCCTCCGGTTCCAAAGAAAAGTCTGTTTCTTATGTCGCAATATCAATCTCACCATGCACTTCGGCAGCAACAAGGGTAACTTCCGTGGTTGAACCATAGTCAAAGCTACAGAAAACTTAGTTTTCATTCGTTTTTTCTGAAACTGATTGAACAATTTCAGGATAGGTTGATTGTAATGCTGTGTAAATGTGATGCAAAACTTGTTCTTCGTCGTTTTCAAAGCACACGAAATCACCCTTGAAGTTTTTAATTCTTGCATTGCCAATATATTCAGCACACCTCTTTAGTGTGCCTTTGGCTTCCTGAAGCTCCTTCTCAGATTTGCTTACTTCTTGCATTTCTGGATCTGCATCAATGGGTACCGATGGATCTGTAGATTTCCCCAAGCACTTATCGAAGTTGATAGCATTATAATCCCAAGGAAACAGTCCGGAAGCTCTGAAACCGTTCTTTATGGTTTCTTGTCAAGGACTGCGCTAGCAATCTTGAAAGACTGGTGAAGTGAGGTAACCACAGCATGAGGATTATCACGTCGCAAGCGTTCGACAGATTTTGTCCATCCATTCTTCAGCGGTTTGAACGCAGCGACATCTGCCGGCTGGCGATCAGTATGATACCCATCTCACGGCACATTACAGATGTCTCGATGTTAATGTGACTACTGTGTCCATCGACCACCAAAAAAATCACCGGCTTCTTTATGTTATTCTACTCGAGATGTGGGTTAAGAACTTTCCTTATGTAATCACGGAAGCATCCGTGAACCATCCATCCACTATCGGATTTTGCGATGCCCATTTCTTAGAACAGACTCAGCCACCGACTTTGGAATATGTTTGGAGGAATCGATCTCGCCGGATGACGAAGAACGAAAACATGGTGGTGATATTTAGTTTGCTGGAAATCCTTTCAATATCGTATACATTACGGCTTCCCCGTAATGCAAACACCGTCTTGTTCTTCGGATTCAACTCGAATGACGTTCGGATCCTTCAGAATATGGAGCAGATTCCGCTCTTTTAAAGAGGCTTCGATTTTGTTTTGCACCACCCTATTATGTCTGAGGCCAATACTTTCGTGCTAGCGTTGACCACGAACTCTGGAGTTCTGAGGGTGATTTTTGGATGTCGTTTCCGGAACAGCTGTAGCCAAGTTCGTCCTAAAATTAGCAAAAACTTCAGATTTTACAAGAGTACTTTGAGAATCTAGATGCATACGTACCTGGTCTGTTATTTGCAAATGGATTCTCCCGAGGATTTGCATTCAGATATTGCTGAACGGCATCCAGAAGCCACTCTTTCGTAATCGGAAGCTTGCATGTCGAAAATCCACTCCGCAATCTCTTTTTCCTCCTCCAGTGTCAACACTGTTTCCGGGCCAGCACGGTTGTGTTCCTGGTTCTTCTTCGTAAGACGTGAGCGAATGGTGGAACGGGGAATTCCATAATGCTTTGAGGCCTTCTTGATGCTCATTTCACGGCTTTTGATCTTCGAAACGGCGGAGGAGAGTTCCTGTGTTGTGTAATTTTCTCCATACTTTTTTGGTTTCTGATATAAAATACACGATAAATCACTTGTTTAGCAAAAAACCAACCGTATAAATATAGAAACTTACTTGAAACTTCATTACTGCAACGATAAACGTCAGTAGAGCAGCAGCAAAATCTATTTTGGTGAGTTTTCTCTCGGCAGTTGTTTTGATTTTTGACAGCTTCGACAAGGGAGGTGAAAATTAAAACACACTGGACCAAAAGAACTCAATATGGGATTTCGCCAGGGGCGAAGTTTAGAAACGTACAAATCTCGAGTACTTTTTCAAAAGGACGTAAGTCACAAAATGTAAACAAACGCGTTGTTCATGGCTTGTTATTAAAAAATCATGTATATATGCCCACATTTAATGAACTTTCGGATGGATTATTTTTAAAAGTTTTTACTAACTTTTTACAAAACGGTGTAAAATCACATTTACGTTTTTTGGGAATAACGTACATACGCCGGTTGTGTTGAAAAGTAACTTGCGAATCATTGTTATATCATTTGAATGTCTCTTAACGACACGTAAGTAAAAGGCGTAGTACCACAAGGTTAAAAATTTAGATTTTGTTTAGTAAAAATTGAAATTTTTTGCAAAGATATTTTTACACCGTTTTGTTGCAGAAAAAACTAATACGTCATTTTGATAATTTCGACGTATCTTTGTGAAATATGACAACTTGACGTAACATTTCGACGTATCAACATTGTCATTTTCAGAATGACGTATCATTTTGACGCAAGTAACATGCCATCTATCATACTGACTTATCAAAATGACGTATTATCTTTTTCTATTGCAGACCGTTGTAAGAAACATTTTTCTAAATGAAACTTGAATTTTCATTCTTAGTGTAATTTTTAAGCACAGTGATGTTATATCTTTTACCAATGTGTCATTCAGTGGAATTTAATTGGGATAAACATGCCTGGTCTTCAAATAGGAATAAAAATAAATTCTAATAATTTCAAAGCTGATTTTCTCATTTTCGTGCAAATGTTACTTACGTCCATTTGAAAAACTACTCAAGAAATATGTGTTCTAATTTTCGCCACTTCTTCAAATCACTAAAAATCAATCAAATTAACTTCAGTTACTGCGTATATCAATAATTTTAATAGTTTTAAATGTTTCTAATAAACTCAAAAAAAAAAAAAATTAATAAGAAATATAATATTTACACGTTTTTCCCACCGTTCAATAATCAGCTTGATTTTCATTCCATAGAGAAAAAAGCTCTTCATGTGTACGGCTGTAAAAAAAATGTCATATTATCAATGAACTTGATTTTTTCAATGTATCTGACCTTTGTATTTTGATACTCTGATTTATTTCTTTTCTGTCTAGCAAAATTTATAAGTAGATTCGATAATTATTTGAAGTAATCACTGTATATTTCAAAAGGAGGCGAAATTGGGAGGGAGAAAGACTGCTGCTTGTACCGTTTCCTGTAACAGAATCAGAAGGCAGAGAATCGAACAAAGCAGATGCAAACCACGATATGCTGTGAAGGTTTGACAGCGGCCATTTGGCCGTCATCGCTGGTTTAATAATGGCAGCCAACTGGGTTTTATGAAGGTTCGTATGGTCAGTAGAGTGCGAGTGGATGCCATATTCACAGCCCATGTCTGTAAATTTGCAGACTTTTCTAACGATGACATTTAGCAGACATTTTATTTATGTTGAACACTTTACAGACATGTGAAATATATTTTAAATTTCATATAAAGGTATTCTCTGAGCTCGGTTCGAAGCCGATCTAACAGTTTACCAGATCTGAACAGTATTGTAGATACGGTAGGCAGCTTTGTTGAATTTTTTTTTCTTTCTGAGGGTAACATGGAGTTCTTACGTATGGAAGTGTTCAATCCCATGCGTGTTCAATTCCATGTGAAAATTATTGTCAAAGCGTTGGTAATATTGGTCCAATGAAAGTCAAGGTTCACAACAATACAAATCATATTTGAAAATTTACCGTTATAAAGGGGTTCTGAGTTTGTTGTTCTAAAGCCCAGTTCGTTGCCACTCGGAGGACAGAACAACAGTAAAAGTTCCTGAGCATAACTGAAATAAAATCTTAAAACTCTGAAATTTCCAAAGTACTACTAAATGCACCATTTCAGTACATTTGTACTAGGGATTTAGAGATATATCTTTGAATTGGTCCTGGATTTCTAGAAGTATAGAAAGAAAAGGCCCACAATTTAGGCTACATCTGGGAAAGTTTAGAAGACGACTTCCCAGAGCTTCTGGAAGATAATTCCCGAGGAAGAGACTTCCTCGAAAAAAAAAATACTTCTGCGATGGTCAGGTAGAAATTTCTCCGAAGTATTGGGAGCAAGCAGTTCAAGCAAGAAGAACCTTCAAAAATTTAAGACCGAATATTACCGAAGTTCAAGAACATACTAATCAATACTTCAGGACAGAATTTCCCCAAGAAACAGGACAGGACTTATCAGAGCTTCAGGACGAAGTGGAGGGAAGAGGACTTCTTTGAAGTTAGGAACTTTTCAGAGGTTTTGGAGTTCTTCCCAGAAATTCAAGATTGAACTTCCCAGAAGTTCAGAAAAAAACTGCCCCAAACTTTAGACGGGAACTAACCAGGAAGGGCACTACCTTTAATTTCTCAAAATATCCGGGGAAAAAACCCTCAGATTTTGCAAAGTTCAGAGGAGAACATATCAAAATTTCAGAACAAAGATATCTCAAACTTTTTTAGAGCGAATAGAATGAATCTTTCCAGGAGCATTGGAGATACATCTTTCTAATTTGAGCACGAATTTCCCAATAGCTCCGGATCAAGCTTCCTCAAAGTTCTGGAGAAAACTTCCCAAAAGTTCAGAAGTCCAGGAAGAAACTTCAAGAACAAATTTAAGGGAATTTTCCTAGAAATTTTGGAGACGGCTTTCCCAAAGTTTCAATAAAAGTTTCCTCGCAGTTCAGGAAGTTTGGAAAGAATAAGCTCAAGAAAAGACCTCCCCCAAATTTTAGAAAGAAACTTACCAGAGAGGGCACTACCTGTAGGATCAAGAAAGAATTTTCTAAAAAATTCACTAAAGAACACCTCAGAAGTTCACAAGAGGACTTCTCACAAGTTCCGAAGAGACCAAAAGTTTAGTTGAAACCAACCAGAAGTGCTAGAGAGCTTCCTTGATGTTTCGAATCGTACATTCCAGCATTTCAGAATGAGAACTTCTCAAAGTTCAGAAAATCCCAGAAGTTCAGGTAGATATTTTTGATAAAATCAGGAAGAAACTTTCCAGAAGTAAAGGGGGAGCTTTCTAGTATTTCAAGCAGGAACTTCTCAGAAATTCAGAAAAAAACATCCCCGAAGTTCAGGAGAATACTCCTCTGAAGTTCAGGAGAGATTACCTCGGAAGTTCAGAAAAGAACTTCTCATAAGTTCAGGAAGAAATTTCTTGCAACTTTAATAAGATTTTCCAAGAAATTATGGAGAGTATTTTTCCAGAGTTTTGCGGAAACTTATCAGAAGTTTAGAAAGTAACTATGTGCACTTCAAACTCACCCAATGTTTCTGGAAGGTAAGGTTGGGTGCTTAAATGTGAATGTCGGAGAAAATAAGAAGTGACTGCCAAGAAGTGCATGAGAATTTTGTCTGAAGCTCAGAGGAAACATGCAATCCAAGAAAAAGATGTTGAAACGTTTACATAATCACACCTATAGCGAAAATGACATAACTCACTCTATATTAAGTCTTTTCGCTTAAAGAAGTCTGATATTGTAAAAAAAATAACAGACTTTTATAGACATTCCCAGACATTTCAATTTTTTATCACAGACATTTGAACAAAAAAATATCTGGCATCCCTGAGTAGAGGTTTTATTAATTTGTTGTCACGTCTATAGAGTAGGCCTCTTTGTACATATTTCGGCTTTAAAGATGCATAGAGAAGGTGTTGGTAGACCAAACAGTATTGAACGTTGTTTTATCAACAATGCTATACGGCTGGAATAAAACTCAAATTGTTACTTGGGTAATTTCGTTTGTTGCTCAAGTCCTCCTCCCACGATCAATAAATGCCATTTACCTAAGCCTTGCGCTCTTGAAAACCGGTAATTGGGAAACAAACTACAGGCATCCGTTCCCATTCTTCACCGGTCAGAATAATGAAGATAAAACTGCACCAAAGAACCCCGGTCCAAACCACTATCGAAAGGCACTTATCCCGTGGGAGCCCGGCCGCACTGAAACAACGGAAGCTTTCAGCAAAATTAAAATTCTATCGGTACAAATCACTCTTTTGTTGAAAGTATGCCTTTCCTCGCCATTCGTGCCGTATTCGCAGTCTACAGTTACAAACTGGACCGTAATTCCAAAAGTGATTTTCTTGCCGTCGTCGTCAAGCCACTGGCCCACAACTCCTTCTTCCATTGTCCGACTGGAATTGACGATCCGAGGGGATGAGGAAAAGAAGAAATAAAAAACACTAGATTGTTCTCGCCCCAACGAGAGCAGGACCGAAATCGAATTCAGCGAACCATAAGCATCCATCCGCCGGTATCCACTTCAGCAGTCCACCGACGACGACGACGACGACGCCGGACGCCAAGAGTGCTCGCTTTTTCACAAAACATAACAATTTCCCTCAATGGGTTGATGCTGGCTTGGTTGGTGCACACTCACACCAGAGTCATTGCCTCGAGAGACAGAAAATAAACGAGGAGTGATAGAGGAGGCGTTGGAAAAAGTCGATCCCGGGCACACATATATCTTCAAGTAGCATCATCTGTTATGTCATGGAAAGGCGGAATCCAGAATCATTTGCCCTTATATTTGCAAGCGTCACCCACTAGAACTTCTATCGGCGGCGGCCAGGATGATGATGAAGCGTGGTGAATAAATAATTGGAAATCAAATATTTAACTGCTCTCCAGTTTCCATTACCATCCGACGATGATTATGCGCCGGATCGTGAGTGAAAAATGTAATAACTAATCCGATTATATGACAGGCCATCCATCGGGCGGAATTGATTTCGAAAATATTACCCTTCGTAAGGGAGTGCAGTTGGAATGTATTTTTCAGTACTTTATCCTAGCTTCGCAAAAGGGGAGACGCCTTAAATAGCCACCCTTGATTGATTGAAGGACAGCCATTAAAACTTCCCGATTATGATTAAAATTGAAATAGCAGTTTTTACGGATTCACGGATTGACGGAAGACAGTGGCATAAATGAGGAAAGAGTTTGAAATTGCTGAAATAGTTCTAAATCATTAAGAATGCTGGTTAATATATCATAACGTCAAGCTGCTTTGCGAAAAAGCCTATAACTTAATTTAACTTCGACTCAACTTCTAAAAGCGATATCAAAATTACAGTGAGGCTCTACCCAACTAACATTTTTAGTTGCCTAAGCCGAAGTTAAGAACTTAAAAGCTGTTTTATAATTGTATAAAAGCAAGTGAAGCTGAATAAGCTACAAGCAGAATTAAAAAATCGATACAGTACTTATGCCTAATGTAACACAGGTTTAACACAACATATAGCTCTAGGTTGCATACTTTACAAAAAAAGCCTTTATGCGAACAATGTTTGTCTGCGTTTACACAGCTTGTTTATGTAGCTAAGAAATTGTTCGGTTAAGCTTTTGAATTACATTCTGTGTTTTCTTACACAGTTTTATCTGTTAGCTTTGTTATAGCTTTTCAAAAGCCTTTATATTAAAAATACCTTAGTCGCTATACAGCTTAGTGATTATAGCTGTATAGAATGTTGTATAAGTAAACTGAGCAAACAAATAGAGAGTAATTCATTCGAATATCATATGAAAACTTGCCAGAAGACATAATTGCAAATTTTATACGATTCCCTAATGGAAAGAAGTTCATATGACGATCGTATGAATATTTTCCTCACATGAAAAAAAGTTGCAATCGGGATTCGAACCGTGAACCTCGGCATCCAGAGCCGAGCCACAATCCCACGAGACTATACGACATCAATTGAAAGTGTATAAGAGGCATGCTCTCCGCCAATGCAACAATAATCATTTCATACGATCTCTTATGGAATGAGCTTTAGAATCTATACTACACTCAGGAAATTATCCGTACGATCGGAACTTTGAACCACAAAGCAAGTGTCTAAACTGCCAAGTACCAACTATGGCCTATTTTGTGCAACATACACCGTATGTCACATATCAAACCAACGATAATTGGAATATTTCACGGCAAATCTAAGCCCCTTCCAGTCAACGATTTTTTGTAACCATTCGTCGATTGACTGGTTCCTCTACTTTTAAACGGATTAATTATTAACGGCCAAATAAATACGCTGTGGATCAGGTGCTTTATCTGTGACTCGATTTCACGAACGTTTGTTAAAGGTGTACAAGATGTTATGTTTATAGACTATTTTACCGAATGGCAGGAGCTATTTTGCTCCTCACAGAAGGTAGGTAGATAGCTCCGGTCAATGTTCATTCATGAAAATGAGCATCAGCTGATCAGAAACCAGCAGCATATTTTTTATAGGCAAGTACTGTCATTCTATGCATCATTGCACCATAGACAAACAGACGATTTATTTTAGAATAGTTGCTCTCGAGCGCATAAAGCTTGCTGCTTTGCTACAAACAATATTGCACTCATGCTTGATACAATGTCAAGGTTTCAGATGGTGAGGGTTTTGGGCACTGTAAAACGGGTAAATTAAACACGGATACAATTTTGTGTGTATAGGATTATATAGAATCTTGTTGCATTTAAACGAACAATTTCTGTTGAAGTTTAATGTATTTTGTTGTTTTGATAATATTATTTCACAATTTGATTTGATAATATTATAGGATTTACTTCTTTTACACAATAAGTGTAATATTATAGGATTTACTTTTTTTTACAATATTATAGGATTTACTTCTTTTACACAATAAATATGTCTCGGTGGCTCAGTGGTTATTCTATCGGGCCACTGACTAAAAGATCGGGTGTTCAATCCCCGGTCATAGTGGGTTTTTTTTTTAATAACAGGAAATTCATAATATAGCAATAATTAATAGATTGCTATAACAACCGTTTTAAATGAAATTGATATTAATGTCGTTTAAAAAAATTATAACAAATGAATCCGAGCGCGGCACAGATGACAACGAAAACTTGACGGTGATCATGCTTAGACTATAATAACCTCGGTAACACTGATTTTCAAAACAGTATGAAGCTGTTCGTAAAGAGCTTCAGCAATCATTGTTGTACAGCATTATTAGAACTAAAATATGGTTTGAACACTTTGAATATGGGTACCGAAATTCCTCACAGCTGATATGGATCTGAGGATACAGGCACCGATTTTATGGTGAAGGTGCAGAGTTCGAATCTGGTAAGTACCCGGGGAAGTTATAAATAAATTTATGTATATATAAACATAATAATATAAAATTAATAAATTGGGCTTTACAACGGGTAAAACAGCATCATTGCCGTAATATCGTCCACGAGTATTGTAAACAGTGTTTGACATACATATTTTTTCAATTGCTGTGTAGTAACTATGATTAAGCATTTATATCAACGTGCACTAGCAATAAAAGGCTGTTTTCCACAGTTCTAAAAATAGAAATTGCTATGAACAAAGCACTGTCTTTGAGAACATCTACGTATTAAGTTGTATAATTTTTGGATAAAAGCTTCCTAGGCTATAAACCGATTACATTTTCTGCATGGCGGGTTTTCGAAAGGCTGTACAAAAGCTACCATTTCCGCACTGTAAGAACATTGTTCAGTTAGTTGGAATGAAGCTGTAGAAAACTTTTTCGTATGTATAGCAGAGTATCAGCTGTATACAAGTTGAGAAAAAGTTGAGAGAATGATTACCAAACATAGAAGCTGCAAATGGGTTATGATACTAACTTTTTAAAAGGTGTATACACGCTTCTTGCTAACTTTTCGCAATTTCATGAAGCTGGGATGATTCGCCAGATTTGCCTGTGAAAATATTGGCTGGATGCTTGTGCAACCACTTCTTAGCCATTACTCAGTTTAACGTTGTATACGTATTGCCAATGAAGCGTTTACCTAATGAAAAATGTTAGTTGGGTAATTTGACTAAATCGTTATAATTTTCATTGAAATTTGAGAAGAAAACCAATATTTCTTAAGTATTTTAATATGTTATATCAATAATGGAGTAAATAATCTAAGTTTATCATTTCAAGGTAGAACGTTCAAATTATTTTTTCAATAGTCACTTAAATAAATTTAATAATTTAACCTACTATATTTAAAATTTCAACAGCACAGAGAATTGAATTTTTTGTTTAACCTTGGTAACTGATACAAATCTTACCTTTACTTTGTATTTTCAACTATACAAAATTAGGCTTTAATTAAAAGCTATCACTAAGAATAAATTTAAATAATAATTAACTTCTGATGAACAAATTCACACACATATTTTCCTCTAAGAATTATAGCAATGAAAATATTGACCAGCCAAAAAAAATTAGTATTTGACGAAATTCAATTGATTTTAATATAAATAACGGAAATAACAATTAAAATTTCATGATTTTTATTTGAATATACATAATTGAAAACAATAATTTGCTTGAATGATTTTCAAAATTATATTTTTGCTTATTTAAAAAAATCATAAATTTATTGCATCATCTGAAATTAAAAAAAAATTGGACCTTAATAAATTAACAATGAACAAATTTAATTTGATATTAACTAGTAATTTAACACAAATTACGTATGGGACGGGTTTCAAGTAGTTTATTCAGCACCTGGGAAATTATATGAAGCTGTTTGTAATATATAATTAGAACTGCCTATATTTAGAAGTTAATCATTCTGCTTACTTCTGATCTATCGAAAAATACCTTTAGAAACGAGCATTTGGCTCAGAAAATTGCATAGCCATTGGAATAAAGTTCCCAATTGCAGGGACTTATTAAAAGCATCTGGATTGCTTCCCAATCAAGAACATGTTTTCTTCAGCTCCAGTACGATTCTGTGCAAGTGTGTGAAGGCGAAATGAAATAGGCCAGTTCACCTCCGCTCTCCATCCGCTCTCGAAAACAATCAACCAAAGCATGTCGGTTGCTACGACCACAAACTCGTCTACTAGCAGGTTAAGAAACAGACCTACACAGACAAACTTTTTGTTTCTCATTGATCTTTAGATTGGCAATTTGCACTTCTTATCTCATTTTCTCTCACGGAAATGTTTGACAAAGCAACTGTGACGACAAACGGGATGCTTCGTTTAAATACAAAAAAATCTCGAGTACTTTTTTCCAAAAGGATTTTGTAAACAAAGAGGAGACGTAGGATGCAAACGTAAATTTCTCAAAACTGTCAGCACTTTCACGGAAAGTAGCATCACCATCATGTTTAGGCATTGTTATTCCTTATGTTTGCTTCTATTTGGTTCTACTTGGTTCTATTTGCTCGATTAGTTCTCGATTAGTTCAAGTTATGCAGAAATTTGTATGGGAGCCCCCCTTTGCAGAAGGGGAAGAAGTCTCAAACAATTATAAAAACTTTCTTCAGCTCCGAAAAGCCCTCCATCCAAATTTTCTTGCCGATCGGTAGAGTAGTTTTCGAATAAATAAGGTTCAAACAGACAGACAGACAGATAGACAGACAGACAGACAGACAGACAGACAAGAAATTTATTTTCATATATTTAGGTATGCCACCAAAAACTTCCACATGCGAAATGTGGTTTCATTTGCTCGAATAGTTCTCGAATTATGCAGAAATTTGTGTTTCATTTGTATGAGAGCCCCCTTCCCCTCCCTCTTCAAAAGAGAGAGAGAGAGAGAGAACTACCGTAGAAACATTCCTTGCTTTTGAAAACCTCTGCATGCCAAACTTGATTTCATTTACTTGATTATTTATGCAGACAGACAGACAGACAGACTGACAGTTAGACAGACGAGCCAAATTTGGTTCCAATTGCTTGATTTGTTCTCTAGTTATTCAAAAAAAAAATGTTTTGATTTGTATTTGAGCCCCTCTTCCAGAGGGCGGAGGGGTCTCAAATCACCACAGAAATAATTTCCTTCTTGAAAAACCTCCACATACCCAATTCGATTCCATTTGCTTGATTAGTTCTTGAGTTATGCAGAAATTTGTGTTTCATTTGTATGGTCCAAAAAGCGGAGTGGTTTCACCATAGAAACATTTTTCGCCTTCAAAAACATCTACATGCCAAATTTGGTTCCATGTGCTTTATTAGTTCTCGAGTTATTCAAAAATTTGTGTTTCATTTGTATGGGACCCGCCTTTCAGAAATAAGAAGGGTCTCGAACCTCCCTAAAATATTTTTACCTTCAAAAACCCCCACATGCTAATTTTGTTTCCAGTTTACTTGATTAGTTCCCGTGTTAAGCATACATTGGTGTTTCATTGAGAGCTTTTGTATGAGAGCTTTTATTTACAGAAGGGGATGGGTCTTAAACAATCATAAGAACCTTCGCCAGCCTCGAACACCCCGGCATTCAAAATCATGCGTATCGGTTCAGTAGTTTCCGATTCTATAAGGGTCAGACAGACAGACAGAATTTTTTATTATGTATATATACAGATGAAATCGTGGTATAAAAGCTCTCACTTGCCAAATGTGGTGATGGCCAAATGTGGAAAATGAATAGTTCTTAAGTTATGCAGAAAATTGGGTTTATTTTGTATGGGAGCCCCTTCTTTTTGCGGGCCGTGTCTTAACCCACCATAGAAATATTTCTATTCTTCTAAAATCTCCATATGCCTAATTTGATTCCATTTTCTTGATTAGGTTATGCAGAAATTTGTGTTTCATTTGTATGGGATCCCTCACCCCCTTCTAGAATGAAAAGAGATCCCAAACTACAATAGAAACATTTATTGCTCTCAAAAACCTCCACTTGCCAAATTTAGTTCCATTTGCTTGATTCGTTCTCGAGTTATTCGACAGACAGACAGACAGACAGACAGACAGACAGACAGACAGACAGACAGACAGACAGACAGACAGACAGACAGACAGACAGACAGACAGACAGACAGACAGACAGACAGGACAGACAGACAGACAGACAGACAGACAGACAGACAGACAGACAGACAGACAGACAGACAGACAGACAGACAGACAGACAGACAGACAGACAGACAGACAGACAGACAGACAGACAGACAGACAGACAGACAGACAGACAGACAGACAGACAGACAGACAGACAGACAGACAGACAGACAGACAGACAGACAGACAGACAGACAGACAGACAGACAGACAGACAGACAGACAGACAGACAGACAGACAGACAGACAGACAGACAGACAGACAGACAGACAGACAGACAGACAGACGAGACAGACAGACAGACAGACAGACAGACAGACAGACAGACAGACAGACAGACAGACAGACAGACAGACAGACAGACAGACAGACAGACAGACAGACAGAGCAGACAGACAGACAGACAGACAGACAGACAGACAGACAGACAGACAGGACAGACAGACAGGACAGACAGACAGACAGACAGACAGACAGACAGACAGACAGACAGACAGACAGACAGACAGACAGACAGACAGACAGACAGACAGACAGACATACAGACAGACAGACAGACAGACAGACAGACAGACAGACAGACAGACAGACAGACAGACAGACAGACAGACAGACAGACACATCTGTGTGGATTACCACCTTTGGCTCTTCTTCCGGGGAGTGACCGAGCTTCTGGTTTCCAGACAGCTCAAGCAGAGGCTGCCTAGGTTGTGGCAGGGATTCAACAGTGTCTCTGTTGGATCCCTATAATAAACCACATATCTGTTAGCAACTCCGTACAAGCGGCCTGGTTACGCTTCCAAAGTGCCAACCGGTACATCAGGATAGATGCCAGTAACATCCTGATTATGGCATACTAGTCAACGCAAAGGACAACGGACAAGTGATGGAATATGGATCGGATGGCGACGATGCGATTCGTGCTATTCTGCTCCCTGAGTAAAGAAGGGTGACACCAACTTGAAACGGCGAGTGGGCTAATGGTGCCTTTGCCTCCGTCCCGGTAAAACCTTGACAGGCCTCCGGATACGTTCATCATCTGTACATCAACCTCGATGGGTACTAGGCTCAGATGTAACATTCCCGACTTACGCTGATCTGGCTCTGGATACGAACCCCATGAAGGTACGTGTTCAGCCTTCGCTTGGCCTCCCTGTTTACATAGACAATCAAGGGATCACGAAGGCGACTATGTACAACGGGTGGTGATAGCGGAGTGGGTGAGGGACCCTAAAAAAAGGAAGAATATACAACAAACAACGGTGCAGGAGCGGCAAATCTGTTTGTCAGAACTGGGTTGGCGAGGACACCCCCATTGCAAACCCAGCAGGTGCAAAATCCACAAAGGCAAGAGAAGGAGCACCAACAGATGTAGCAGAAGCAGCAGCAATACAAAGCTTGGTCGTGAGTATCAAAACTACCTCGGGTAGAGGCAGCCAAAAAGCTGGTAGATGAGCTGCACGAATACGTCGACAAAAGAAACAACGTTCACAAGGACATCAAAGCGTTGGTGATTAAGATCCAAGAGGCTCTTGGATCAGCAGTTAAAGAGTGGAAGAGTATGGCACAGAGAGCCGAAGAAGCTGAGAAGGAGCTCTCAGCAACCAAGACTGCCAGTGAGGCAAGTGGAACATCGGAAGCGAGAAGGCACGACACAAATACAACTGCGGAGGAAAACAGCGGGGTGGGAAGTATCCCTCAGAGTATGCAAACTACACCCTTCTTCACGCCGAAGATGCCAAGGGCATCACCAGGAGATGTTAGACCCGGCGGCTTTAAGAAACATAAGGATGACCCTCGTCACTGGTCAACGTCATCCAGTAGAGGATGTTGCCGCAGGTGGCCATACCCCATGGCTAGTCGTCGCCGGAAGAAAAGATAATTCGGGCAGTAAAACAGGTCCGTAAAACGGAAGTTCATCAAGAGGAGGAACAAAGGTGAAGCTCTCATCGTCAAAACAAGCGACGACACGTACGCGGAAGTTCTGCGCACAATGCGGACTAATCCGGACGCCAGGGAGCCAGGGACAGACGTGCAGAAAATTGAGGGCGCTTGCCCGCGTTGGACGGAATGCCAGTCCTCGAGTTAAAAAGGATCCAAAGCCAGCAGCTCCTCCTACAAAGAGCTTACCGAGAGGGCTATGGGCAACATGGTCCAAGTCAGGGCCTTGTATCCGGAAGCAACCCTCCTATGCAAGGACTTGGACGAGGTCACATCGGAAGAAGAAGTGAAGTGAGAAAAGTCACCTACAGTTACGTGACTCTCCTAGGCAAATCAAATGGAGACTGTGACGGGCCGGTGATTTTTCGTAATTCACCAAGTGAAAAACGTCACTTCGACTCTCGGAATAACCCTCACTATCTGGAAGCAATCGTTCATTTCAGCGACCCGCACCCAGCACCGGTAAGAGTCGGCGCTCTAAGAGTCGTGAATTTCGAGAACTTTTACAGAGTTGTTTCAAAATGTCGAGGCGAGCTGAGATCAACGGCAACCAACTTCGATCAAACGAAGCAGGCGGAGTTCCAAAACAAAACACGCACATTGGTGACATCAGCCAGAGTTTCCAGAATAATGGAGGTTAAAATTAGAAAACAGGTTGATCTATTTTTGGTGGAATTCTCTATTCTTGGGCTGACACTAAACGTGCAGGGTAATGCGACATCGATAAAAACGGAAAAATGGCAATAAAAATATGTGAAATTTCTCAGTCGTCAACATGAACATTAGTGCAGTCGAAATAACAATTTGGACTTGAAAACTCAAAACTAGCAATAAAAATTCGATTATCCACTTGCAATAATCCAAAGTGACCGGTAGAACCAGCATAAAAGCAATGGAAATTCAGCAAAAACGCAAAAACTAGTGATATTTTTCCGTCATATCGTAAGCTCAAGACGTTAAACATGCTGGCAAAAGTCTAACAAAAAACTTCAGCTCTTTCACGAAAATCGCAATAAAAATCAAAAACATCAAAAATAAAAAGATTTTTTTTGGTTTCAATTGGAAAGATTTGAAAAATTTGAAGACTTTTGTCACATGTTTATCGCTAGAACTTATTATTATGACGGAAAAATATCAGCCTATTTTTGCGTTTTTACTAATTTCCATTGCTTTTTATGCAAGTTTTACCGGTCACTTTTGAATTATTGCAAGTGAATAATCAATTTTTTATTGCTATTTTGTGTTTTTCAAGTTGCAAATTGTTATTTTTTCGTTGGCACTGTGTTTAATAATTTTGTGGCAATTTTGTGAATTTTCAATTCGTAATGCCCATTAGTTAGTGTGCCAGCATATATTTTGAGTCGTTATTAAGCTGGGCCAAGACAGCAGAGACACAGCTGAAAACAGTCTGCACCTACGGTATAGCTTCGTCGGTATGAAAAGTAAAATATATTCTCAGTGACGCTTTTACACAAAAATGAACGAAACGCCCGAGATTAACATAACTTGTGATTTTCAGTCAGTTGGTTTATTAAATTTTAACTTTCGGTCACAGCTTTCTTCCTGGTTGTCAACTCACCATTTGAAGCCCCATCATCATTACGATCAAAATTCAGACAAAAATGAGAACATAATTAAAATCGAAATTAGAACATGCTTTTATAGACAATTTTCCATTTTTCAACCAATGTAAATGTACCTCCGATGTGTATTAATGGTACTTGCAGTAATGATACTCCTGATGCGTAATTATTTTACAATACAACACCCCTAAATGTCATCGAATTCCACGGCCTCCTCGGTCATATTTTATTCATCCGGAGTTGAAAATCGGCAGTTGCCGAAACAGCTTCCCAGAAAACACAATCTCCAACCAGTCAATAAAGCTTCACTTTCGTCTTCTTACTACTTGCAGGTCAGTCAGTCGCAGTCGTCGTGCAGCGCAATATCAGCCGAGCAGTAGGCGCTGAAGTCACCCGCAAGAGACCATAAACAGTATCCGGCGACGGCATCTTAAATGGCCAAATAGCAATCAGGACCGAGGGCAAACAACATGGCGGAAGTGGTATTAAAATTGCACGGAAGCCCATAAAAGCGTGGGCCGTGGTTAGTCACAGTTCGTACTGAAGCACGAATGGAAATAAAAGAGGTTAAATACCGAGAGAAGAGCACATAAAAACAGTCACAATAAAATTTGAGTAAAGCTCATAAATTTCGGTTTTTGATGGTGGTGACTGAAGAGTCCAACAAATGTAGGCTATGTAGGCTAGGACATGTATTAAAAAAAAATACCTTGCATACGGATTATCGAAAGCGAGCAACATCCATTCGCGGAAGGATAAATTAAAAATATCTGCGCTTTTGTGGAGGAAGTGAACTGAAATTTCATTCATAGATGCCGTGATTTATCGTTTTTTTGTGGATCGGGTTGCTTCGCATGCAACGGGTGGTTCTGAATGGAGGAAAAAAATGCAAGCTTTGATCCTACTCGACATGAACGTGGTGGCACAAATTCAGCATCGATTCAATTTTAATGAGTGAAAAAGACGAGGAATATTGAATTTCGAATTCGACAAATAGGAAAGCGCTTGAGTTGGCAGAAAATCTAAAATTGAAAACTGACATCGCTCGGACGGATTCTGGCACCGGCATAGATGCCGATGTAGGACTGTGAGTCAGAGATATAGATTACAGATAGTGTATCGAAGTTATATGGGTTGGAAAAGGGGTGAAGTTATGCAACGGATGTGACTTGCATAGAGATTACGAATAAGGACGGCCTATGACAAAACGAGAGAGAGAGAGGGGTGGTGAAACCGTTGGTGGTTTCAGAATTAAGGAAGATAAATAATCTATCGCTGTGAGACCTGATGGACAGTGTTGAACGTGAATGGTGGATCAATCCAGCCGGAAACCGGTGATAGTTGAGTGTGTGTGTGTGCGCATTGGGAGGACGATAAAAAGTGGATACGAAAGCGGAAAATGACCAAAGCAATTTTCGATCCAACAGTCGGAAGTGAAGTGACATCCACTGTGTGAACGCGTGGATGGGTCAGGACACAAAACAATAGATGTTCGCCCTCTACAGGATCGCGCGATTTTAGGCTAGTGCCATCCGGAACGAAATCGGAACGACTCATTGACAGTGCTCTGGCATGATGGGTAGAGTACAGCCGAAATGGATCCAGAACCACAACGAACAGTCACGTACGATTGTTATATGATAAGGTAGGCATCAGCGTAGTTTTATATTCCGGATGATTGTGTTTGCGTTCGCGAATCGAGGTATGATGAGAAGTGGATTTATCATTGGATTGATTGAATATATGTATGCTGCATAGTTCAATGAACTAAGGAGGATATTGGGTGATTTTAATCGTATATGAGAACGGGTCGTCGTTGAGACTCTACTTATGATGATTGTAACATACGAGAGGGGTTGTTGACATGTTGATATTAAGGTTATCTATGATAATGTTGCTGATTATGTCATCGTTTACGTTTGCATTAACAAGGGAATTGGCTTTAATTCAATCTGGAAGACTGCTATTAGGCTGAGTGGAATAGGTAGCTCTCGATTCATCTCTTCTCAAATAAAGGAAGCTTTTATGCAAGATAAAATACCAAACTTTTTAGGACACATTATCAAATCACAGGATTGATAAATTACCTTTGTTTGCAAACGTATCCCAAGTTACATCGCCAAAACCGTACAGTTTTATTAAGTTTTATTAAAGTTTTATGAAAGCCACTAGAAATCAATTTGGTTTTATTTTATTTTTTATTTTTTTTTATTAATCATTTATTTATACAGGCTCAATCGAATCAACTTTACAGAGCCAAATTTTCATATTTGTATACATCATGTATCTTAAATCTAAAGTTAGGGGGATAGAGCCGATTACTCGCGGCTGTCTCGAGGTTAATAGGAATTACAATATAACGGATAGGGAGATGGGCGGGAATTTTATTATGGTTTACATAAAACTTCAAAAAACTTAAAACTATACAACTTTTGGTTTTCTTTTTATTCGAACATTTTTGAAAGAGAAAAAAAAAACACACAAACACAGAAAAAAAACTTAAACTAAACATACATGTTAAACTAACTACAATCTAAGGCTAATGTTAGTCAAAAACTTTGGTTTTATTATGACAGAAAGCGGTGCTAATAGGTTTCATATTTTAGTCTGGTTTATGAGAACCTACATAGCTTCTTCACAACGATCGTGAAACCTTGTCTTTTGAAATTCCCTTTACTCCTATCAAAGGTTTTATTTTGACTTTATGAACTCGTAAAATGCTGTTTTGAAATGCCGTTTTAGGACTCATTTGAATTATCTTATTCTGGTCTGTTGGAATAGCAGTTTAAAACCATTTTGCCTCCCGTAAATGCATTAAACGGCGAATTGACATTGAGGGAGGTCACCAAAGACCAAATAGTTTTATAGTAGCTATGGCGAAGACAAATTGGCTTTTTGACAAAACTGTAATTTCTTACAATCGCCATATTGAAATACAAGAAATCATTAAATTATGAAAATACACCGAATTTTAGATGTTATGCAAATGAACTGTAGATCAGAGATCAATTTTGGCATTCTTTCAGATAACCTCATTGGTACCATCAATTATCAGGAAATTCATAATTAATTTATCGAATAAATTTGTTTCAATTTTTTTTTTGTTGTTGTAAACACGTATAATTTCAGAGGCGAGTTAATTTTCGGCTTCTATCGTGCTAATATTAACCATAAAATTAAAACCGCAAATGATTTGGAGCATGATACGCTATAAAAAACTCAATTTGATTCGGATGTTTTGCTTTCAAACAAAATTTCCCGCAAAACTACACATTTTTGCCTTGATATTATTTGCTGTTAAATGAATCTGAAGAAAAGAGAAAAGAACAAAGCATAACAACAAAAACCGACCACGATATCACGGAGAAGTTTGACAGCTGTGACCATTTGGCCCTATGCTGGTTTTGATGGCAGCCAATAAGTTTTATGAAGGTTCTCAAGTGGTCATAACATCTTTCACTTGGACATTTTCAAAATCTGTATGGTCTTGTAAAGGTTTTATTAATTGGTTTTCAGAACCGTCCATAAAGTCGGTCTTTTTGTACACGTTTTGGCTTAAAAGATGCATAGATGAGGTGTTTATGGACAAAACAGTTTTGAATGTTGTTTTGTCAACAAAGCCGGTAGGAGTGCTATACAGCTGGAATCAAACTAAAATTGTTACTTGAGATGTGTCGTATACTCCCAAAGTTATCGTTTCAACCAGACCAAGCTACCTTCCGTTCAAAGACACTAAGGGCTCGAGGATCCTCCACAAGCAATGTCCATGTTTCGTGACCGAAGAGGACCACCGGTCTAATAAATGTCTTGTAGATGTTCAACTTCGTAGTTCGGCGAACTTTGTTCGATCTAAGCGCCTTTCGGAGTTCAAACTAGACACGACTACCAGCTATAACGAATTTTTGTATCTCTCTGCTGGTGTCGTTTTTGGCGGTCACCAATGAATGCAGATACATGAATGCGTCTACCGCCTCGTTTTCATCACCGTTGATCTGAACTCGAGGTGGGAGGCTACCATTATCTTGTCGAGAGCCTCTTCCTTTCATATTTTTTTTTATTTTCAACGCATTAATCATAAGCCCTATACTATTTGCTTTTGCTTCAAGTCTGATGTACGTTTCCGCCATCGTCTCAAAGCTACGTGCTATGATGGACAGACTTCCTGAAGATCGTGTCATTCGTGTGTATTCGCACTCTTCAAGTTACATCCTCCAATCGTTGCTACATCGACCAACTGGGAATCCATATTTGTGCACGATCTGCCATAGCTGGTCTTGATCGATTGTACCGTAGGCTGATTTGAAAACGATGAAAAGATGATGATCAAAGAAGTTCTGCTAACCAGCGAATACTCACTTGACTGTGCATAGGTATTCCAAGGTCAAGTCCAGTTATCAAGATCAAAATTAGGTATGCATATGTTATTTTATCCTGCTTGGGTAGTCAAGAAGTTATCATTGAGGACTTTTCACTTAGGAAAATGGATACCAGTTTCTCAAAAAAGTTTTTTTAAATTTCAAACAAATTCATAAGTTTGCTTTATATAAATGAAAATCAACATAAATTTGGTTGAATTCACGTGAATTTGAATATTTACTTCTTATTTCTGAAGAACGTTCGGACTTTTCTCTTGATACCTCCCTTTAGGTTCTGAACAACTTTCTCAGTAACTTTTCTACGTGCTGCCATCCAAATTTTCCTGAAACAATCAACAGAGCCTGTTTTTTCTATCTTTCTTAAGATGCCGCTTAATTATTGCCCAGTATTTTTCGATAGGCCACAGTTCAGGGCAGTTTGGTGGATTTTGGCATTTATCGAAAAAATCGACTTTTTCCTTTTTGAGCATCTCCAACGTAGAAGAAAAGTAGTGAGTAGATGCCAGATCCAGCAAAAAAAATGGAGGATCGCCGAAATACTTAGCTTTTTCGTCACGTCTCGGATTGATGCTGAAGGACCTTTGTAAGGGATAGGGTAAAATTGTAGGGTCAGCGAGACCGGGTTTTCTACTCCGTTTCCGGGAATCTACGAAAATGCACTGTTGTTGATACTTCCGTAACGCGAATTGACCTGCTCCGACGCTCACATCTTCTTCCTTAGCCAGATTTCTGATCGAAAGACCATTTGGGCCAGTTCATAAACCACGTAGACTGATTTTTGAAAATCTCATACACCCCCCTTCCCCTCGTAGACTTTTCTCCATGCATTTTTTTGAAATTTTGTATGGAGCGTGGTCTTTGGTCAAACCCCCTCTCCACAGAAAAAAGTCTACGTGGTTTATGAACAGCTCCTTTGTGCTCAATTCGTTTTCTTTGCTCTGGAGGTAGAACACGCATTTTCAAACTACGGTGAGAAAAATTGAAAACTAGACGTAGTCGGTTGTTGAATACTCCACAAATTTTGAATTGACGGTTCATCATTAGTGTATTTATAATTATCGGAATAGTCTATAGAAGAGAAGCGGAAGAAGATGAACTACAGCTGAAGCGAGAAAAAAACGCGTAAGAAAGGAAGTCGCCGAAGGATATAGCGAGGCGTAGAAGCAGCAATGCCGAAAACAGTAAGTGACGCAATGGAAGCTCGAAGCGGAAGCAGATAAGGAATAGGATCAAAGCGGTATAAGAAAAGCGGGCATAAGTTAAAAAGAGATAAAAAAGTACTGGTGAAGTGAAATGAATGGAGCAAGAAGGGCAGAAAAAAAAGAAATTATAGAACGATAGTTCTGTAGGGATTGTTGCAAAAGAAGAAATTGACATAATGAAAGAATTTATGCGGAAGAAGAACAGCGGAAAAGGTGAAAGAAGTGAAAGAAACGGAAAAAGGAAACCCCGAAATGACTACAAGACGTAAAAAGAAAATACCGAAGAAGATCAAGTTGATATGAAAAAGGAGAAAGAACAGAGAAAAACAGTAGAACAGAGCAGAAAAACAAACAGAAGAAACGAAAAAGAAGAATAGAAACAGCTCAAATCCTCTAGGATTCAATAGAAACAGATTAATAGTATCAAGAAAATAGAAGTAGGGAAGAAAAAAATTAACAAGCAGAATCAAATGAATGTAGCGGAAAAAGGGAAACAAACTGGATGACGAATATTAGAACACAAGCTAGTGTGAAAATGATAGAAGACAAAGAAATTTTATTGGCAAGATAATGCAATTTTGAATAATGCTTGACAGCTGATTTGAAGCGATAGTAAGACGAGACGAACATACAAGCAAACAAACTTACAGTTGCCATTGTTGCATACAGTCTTTGTGAGTCTGTTTGGATGTGCTTATTCCATAAGAACTACAGTGTGACCAATATACATTCGAGCATAGTTAGTCAACCATTACCCTAAAATAGATAATTCAAATCAAACTATCTTACTACATTTGAAAACAATACTTCATACGCACAAGTTATACTGATTAAGTTCAAATCACTAGTGACTATCACCTAGAATTTCACGTTAACTCTTTGTAAATTCGTCGTCACTGGCGCACACTGTGTTTTAGGCAATATCATTCTATCGCTTTTAGTGGGTTTAAAATACATAATTGATCCAATATCCAACTTCAGAAATGTTCTTGCAAATGATGTGTATGTTAGCGAATACAATTAGTGGCATCACATTGGTCTTGGTTGAACTAATGGCAACGCACTATCTAAACTCCAGCACAATTTGGAGAAATTAAAACATCTTATTTGGAGGGAAATGGACTATATTCTATTTGTATAGTTTCTTTGAGTATGTTGGGGTATTCTGCGTTACTAAGGCCAATGGGTCAGATGGTTGAGCTGGAAGATCATTTGATCTGAGCTCCAGGATGATTTGGAGAACATTTGATAGCTGATATGCAGAAAAATAGATTGCTTTTTATGCACACAGCCTCCGTGAGTCTGTTTAGGCATGCTTCTTCAATAGGAACTATATTATAGCTGGGGTTGATTCAATAGATCTTATGACTTGAAATCCACAACGACAATAAAACTATATAAAACAACAAATATAAATGAAAATGGGCCGAAAACGATGCGCATTGGTACGATAAATCAGCGGAAACCTTATACAATGTTAGGGCATTACATTAGTCTTGGTTGAACTATCTAAAAACCAGCAAAATTTGGAGAACCTAGAACATCTTATATGAAGGGAAATATATTATAATCCCTTCGAAAAGTTTTGTTGAGTCTGCTTGGGTATGTTGCGTTACAGTAGTTCTGTCACGGTTGATCTAGTAGATCATTTGACTTGAACTCCACGACAATTTGGAGAGACTTGGACGACTGATATGAAAGGAGATGGATGACAGATAATAATTTCACTCTTCTTGAACATTGCTGTACATGTTTCATGTATGTAGGTCAAATGCTCATAGTCCTTGATCAACATTCCAGGAAAGTTTGGACTAGATCATCCCGAAAAATATGTATATACACATTTGTATACTTTCCATGTACCATTTGTGTTAAAAACTAACTAAAAACCATAAAACCGTTTCATCATGAAAAATACCCTCAAGACCACCTAGTTTCAGCCACGAAAAAAAGAGGGGATGGGTTAGAGGGGGGTACACATATTCAAAATTTAGGATACCCTTGATTTTAGGGAAAGTTTAAGTTGGAAAGGTTAAGGCATCATTGAGACATAGCGTTTTCAAATTAAAAAGTCCGTGCTGCACCTTACTTACCTTACCAATCAGTCTAAGGCCTGTGTGTCCCTTGCTGTACATAGAAGTCGTCTCTATTGCACTCGGTCCATGGCCAGCTGTCGCCAGCCGCGCAGTCTGCGAAGTGTCCGCAGATCATCCTTCACCTGGTCGATCCACCTTGCGCGCTGCGCACCTCTTCGTCGTGTTCCAGTCGGATTATTGGCGAGAACCATTTTTGCTGGGTTGTTATCCGACATTCTGGTGACATGCCCGGCCCATCGTAATCGCCCGATCTTCGTGGTGTGGACGATTGTAGGTTCTCCAAGCAGCTGATGCAACTCATGGTTCATTCGCCTTCTCCACGATCCGTCTTCCATCTGCACTCCGCCGTAGATGGTACGCAACACCTTCCGTTCGAAAACTCCAAGGGCGCGTTGGTCCTCTGCGCGCATAGTCCACGCTTCATGTCCATAGAGGACTACCGGTCTAATCAGCGTTTTGTTGAATAGCAAGCACGAAAGACCATCACCCTGCCGTAACCCTCTGCGAGTTTCAAAGGGACTCGAGAATGTCCCTGAAACCCGTACTACGCACATCACTCGATCCATCGTTGCCTTGACCAATCTTGTCAGTTTGTTTGGAAAACCGTATTCGTGCATACTCTGCCATAGCTGATCTCGATCAATTGTGTCGTACGCTGATTTGAAATCGATAAACAGGTGATGTGTGGGCACATTGTATTCGCGGCATTTTTGCAATACTTGGCGGATGGCAAACACTTGGTCCGTAGTTGCGCGTTCGCCCATAAAACCTGCCTGATACTGCCCAACGAACTCTCTTGCAATCGGTGATAGACGGCGGCATAAATTCGGGAGAGTACCTTGTAGGCGGCGCTGACAAAGTGATCGCGGTAGTTGCCGCACTCCAACTTGTCGCCCTTTTATAGATGGGACACACGACTCCTTCCATCCACTCCTCCGGTAAACCTCTTCCTCCGAAATCTTGGTAATGACCCAGTGCAGCGCTCTCGCCAGTGCTTCACCACCGTATTTTAGAAGCTCACTTGGCAGTTGGTCTACGCCAGCGGCCTTGTTGTATTTTCAGCCGGCCGATCTCCTCCTTAATCTCCTACAGATCTGGAGCCGGGAATCTATCGTCTTCCGCGCGTGCTTCCAAGGTCAGTACCATGCCACCTTCGTTCTCTGCCGCATCGCCATTTAGATGCTCGTCGTAATGCTGCCGCCACCTTCGACCACTTCACGCTCGTTCGTGAGAATATCCCCGTTAGTATCTCTGCACATGTCGGCCTGTGGCATATGGCCTTTGCGAGACGGTTCAGCTCTCGTAGAACTTCCAGTGTGTCCTAACGCGGTACAGCTCTTCCATCTCTTCGCGATCTCGTTCTTCCTGCTGGCGCTTCTTCCTCCGGAAGACCGAGTTTTGTCTGTTCCGCGCCTGTCTATATCGCGCCTCGTTCGCTCTTGTACGGACTTGCAACATTCTCGCCCTGCTGCATTCTTCCTCCTTTAACTGCACGCATTCACTGTCGAACCAGTCATTCCTTCGGTTCGGTGCCGCCGTACCTAGTGCTGCTGATGCCCTAGCGAATCGGATATCTCTCCAGCCATCTTCAAGAGTAGCGGCGCCTAGCTGCTCTTCCGTTGGTAGTGCCGCCTCTAACTGCTGCGCGTAGTTTAGGGCCACTTCGTTGTCCCGCAGCCGCTCGATGTTGAGCCGCTGCGTTCGATTTCGACGCGTGTTAGCCACAGTCGACAGTTTTGAGCGCATGCATACTGCTACTAGGTAATGGTCCGAATCTACATTCGCACTGCGGTATGTGCGAACATTGGTGATGTCGGAGAAGAATTTTTCGTCGATTAGAACGTGGTCGATTTGGTTTTCAGTTTGTTGATCGGGTGATCTACAGGTGGCTTTGTGGATATCTTTGCGGGGAAGAAAGTGCTTCGGACTACCATTCCACGGGAGCCGGAAAGTTTACGCATCGTTGGCCGTTGTCGTTCGATACGGTGTGCAGGCTATTCGGCCCGATCACCGGTCTGTACATTGCATCCCTTCCTACTTGAGCATTCATGTCGCCAATGACGAATTTCACGTCTCGCGGGAGCAGCTATCATAGGTCTGCTCCAACAGCGCGTAGAACGCTTCCTTCTCATCATCAGGTCTCCCCTCGTGCGGGCAGTGCACGTTGATGATGCTGTAGTTAAAGAAACGGCCCTTGATTCTTAACTTGCACATCCTTGTGTTAATCGGCTGCCACCCGATTACGCGTTGCCGCGTCTTGCCCTGCACTATAAAACCGGTTCCCAGCTCGTTGGTGGTGCCACAGCTTTGGCAGATGGTAGCCGCTCGATGCCCGCTTTTTCCACACTTTCTGTCCCGTCCAGCAAAGCTCCTGCAGCGCTACGATATCGAAATTGCGGGGATGTAGTTCATCGTAGATTATCCTGTCGCAACCAGCGAAGCGAAAGCGACTTGCAGTTCCATGTTCCGAGTTTCCAATCGTAATCCTTTTTCCGTCGCGAGGGTCTTTGCCGATTATATCGACTCGTATTTTCTTCTATGTTATTCGTAATATTTGGTTTTTATGGGCGGTTTTTATATCCGTTACAATCTGTCAAGAGGTTATGGGGATGGCTCAGGCCAGTCCCACTGGTCCCAGCGGAAGAAAAGCGAATCTGAACCTGTGAATGCAGGGAAGGTGAGGGATTACTTCAAGCACAATCCAAACCATTCGATTCAAAACGTGGCCAAGAAACGGAATTCTTTCGTTTGGATCGTCAAGCAGATAATGAATCGAGCCGGACTTCATGTCTTCAAGGTAAGGAAGGCGCCTAACCGCAGCGATAAACTGAATACGGTGGCCAAATCCCGCGCCACGAAGCTGTATCACGAGTGGTTGGTGCAGCCGAAATGAATCGTAATGGACGACTAGACGTATATTAAAGCAGACGTCAAGCAGATCCCCGGCCTGGAGTTTTTCGTCAGTAAGGCCCGCTTGGATGTTTAGAAGAAGTTCCAGAAGAAGAAGGTCGACAAATTTGTCAAGAAGTACTTGGTGTGGCAGGCCATCTGTGGGTGCGGCAAACTCAGCCATAAATAACGATCATAGCCATCAACGGTCAAATATATAAAGAGGAATGCCTCCAGAAGTGCATGGTGCCCTTCCTCCGGTCCCACGAAGTTGATACTCTGTTTTGGCCGTTCTGACATCGTGCAATTACGTGAAACCTGTGATGGAGTTGTACGAAGCCAACGAAGGAGGCAAATTCGAAAAACTCGTCAGAACTTCGCTCGCCCTCCGGAAAGACTTGAAGAAAGATCGGATGAAAGTGTGTAAGAAAGATGCAACAAGTGTTGAACAGGATTTCATGGGTTGCGTTAAGTCCAAGGTGCGGGCAATTAGCCTAGGAGACGAATCTAAATAAACCAAGTTTGCAATAACATAGTTTAAAATATATCCGACTTCAATGAATTTTTGGTGATCATTTTTGTCTGTTCCATTTTTTTCGTGTACAATCATTGATGACGCACAGTGATCGGAAGAGCCTTTTTTCACGGTGAAATTATCAACACCTAAGGATTATGTTTCCGAATCACGGTGTCTTGTACATTGATATACCTAAACAAGTTTTCCATCTTGTGGTGTTAATTTTGCAGTTCCAAACCTTGCCGCTAGAGTGGCGCTTTAGCTAACTTTTGAACGAAACTCAATAGGGTGATGTCAAAGGCAAGTTGAAGGGAATATAATTACAAGCAACTTTGCGCTCTTTCTTTTCGACCTTATGATTGTTTAGGGGTGAGTTGGCCAGAAAATCAGCAATTATGTGTTTTAATGGATACCAAAGAACATATTGCTATATAAATTAGCCCAGGTACTCCTGGGATACACGAGGGGAGGCTGCTTATAATCGGACATGTTTTTCGTTAAAATTTCCCCTAACTTTTGAACAATCAAATATACCAAAACACTTAGTTTGGCAAAAGCATGCATCATATTTTTCTCTACGCATGTTTGAAGAGCATTTTTTCCTAACAATTGAAACTTAAAAGTTAGAATGAAAAAACTGATTTTCAGGGGCACTCTAATCTAAACCAGCAAACCAGAACATCTATGAAGTTCTCTGAAGAATTTCTCTGAAGCTTTCTGCAGAACTTCCATGAAATTCTCTGCAGAACTTCCATGAAGTTTTCTGAAGGACTTACTGGAAGATTTTGGAAAACTTCTCTGAAGGACTAACCCGAAGTTGTCAGATTAACGTACCAAAAATACCCATATTGGGGTAATCCGCCTCTTATGCGATAAAAGTGCCACGCAGTAAAATAATTCTGAAATAAGTCGGCCGTCTGGACAACCAAGATTACTAGAATTCATACATGATCTAGATATCAAAATACAGATTCACATGAACACTAGCGCCAAGTAGCGGACGAATATTGATCTAATGTGTACACCGTTCAAAAAGCTCTGACCCCTCGTGTATCTTTTTTGAAGATGCCATCTTGCTATATGTCAATAATCTCGAGATCCAGATTACGTTTAAAGTTAACATGCACACTAGCGCCACGAAGTGAGATAATTCGGAACTGTTGAGTCGAGCGTCTGAAAGCTCGATCTCAAAAAGGCTGATCTCGATCTCAAAATACAGGTGATAAACAAAATTCAAATATACACTAATGCCACGTAGCGGACGAATTTTGATGTTAACACCATCCAAAAGGTCTTAATCAATCAAACATCTTTGTCTAAGGCCGTAACTTGGTATATGTCAAGGATCTCGAGATTCAGGTTATAAAGTAAGTTTACATGCACATTTGCGTCACGTAGTGAGACAATTCTGAACTTCTAAGTTTACCATCCTGTAGGCTTTGATTTACTAAACAAGTTTGCTCAAAGAAGTAACTTCCTATTTCCGCAGGATCACGAGATCTTTTCTGATGAAATAAGATCAATGCCCATATATCATTTGAGACCACCATCAGGGGAATCCGCGCATGCCGGGGTGTTTACTGTACTTTGCTGTTTAATTGCTAGAATATTCTGCCTTTCGCTGGAGAAGTCGAATCGACACACTTTTTGTGCAAAGTTGTTTGTTAAAGTCTGAGAAATTTAAAGAAAAAACCTTCTAAAACATTTACATTTAGGCTGAGGCAGTTATGTGAGTGGTTCTCAAAATAAATCGACATTGAGTTTTGATAAGGGCCAATGTTGCAAACGTAAACAATGGCTTATTCCGCAAATTTCTTGAAAATGCAAACTCGCTCAAGTAAACTACCACTTCTATTGTAAATGGGAACTTCTCTTGTTTGAAGAAGTCATTGTTTGCGTTTGCGACATTGGCCCTTCTGAAAACTCCATGTCGATATCAAAATTTCAATTTTTGATGTCAATTTGTGAAGAAAAATGCAAATCGCATGAGGTCAAAATACGATACTCAGTGGATTTGGGACCCAAGCTAACGAAAACTTGCATGCAATAATTAATATTAACAAGCGCGTAAAATTTCCCCTCGTTTAATACCAAGCCAAAGGACTAGTAAACATCGAAATTGTTTGCAATCATGCGCCTTACAACAATCTTTCACACAACAGTCTAGATTCAGGCGTTATCTGGCCTGAATTTACATTAATATCCCATTATTTTCTGCCAACTCTAGCATTCCTTTATGTGCATTGAGATAATGTTTTTTTTTTATCTATGTACGCAATAAGCACAGAACGACCCATCCCTTTGAACTGTTTAGTTTTGAAATCCTAATTTATCAACGCATACCTGGCCTCCCGTTTCTTTTATGTCCTGGATAGTATCTATTGGAATACTAAAGGCTGAAACAAATAAGCTTTAACAGTGGTTTGTTCATACTTATACAGGGTGACTGGTAATTATTGTTACACCCAAAAGGAGGTGATAGTAGACCTCATTTGTAGCAAAAAAATGTATTGCAAGGTGGGTCGTAAAATCATACATTACCGAGCTATTGAGCATTTAATTCTGCATTGCCTAGTGACAATACGGGTACTTATACGCATTTCGGATGTAACTCCAATCTCCTTTCAGATGTAACACCAATTACCAGTCACCCTGTATAGAGAACAACTAGTGCAAGTTTGATCAAAGTAGTCGATCGCCTTCAAAAATACCTCACCTGGAAAATCCAGTTCCAAGCTGGCTTAAGTGCTGAAGATGCCGGAAAGAACAGTTTTTAGAGTGTTCAAAACCTACAAGGAAACCCTGAGTGTATAGAAAAGAATCAGCGAACCAACGAAAAAACTGAAACCTGGAATCGTCAGCTGTTTACCAAGGCGCGTTAAAGCCAACCACGGTCTTTCGATCCAAGATGTGGCCAGTAGGTAGAATTCAAACTTTCAAAACGTGCTCTACATCCTTGCCATGGAAGGATACAAGTGGTACAAATTCAGTAAACATCCGAACCGGCACACGAAACAGAATCCTCTGAGTTGCCCGGAATTTCGACCAATCGATAAATACTGGGAAGTTTCAAGCAGCGACTTCGACGAAGCGGCGGGGCTGTGAAGGACATCCAGCAAATGCGAGCAAAATGGAAGCAGTGCGCTTATTCCGTGTCCGTTCCACTACTCTAGCAAAGGAAAATAACATCCTGATATCATATAGGTAACAAGTTCTGTTATCTCAGTTATCGTTTCGATTTCCACTGTTATCGCATCACAAATTTAGTTATCGCCATTGGCTAATTTTCTTATCATATGTTATCATTTTGAACACACATTTTTTTTTGAAATAACTATAAACATTTCCAGCACACTTGAACAAGAAATTTTGCTTTTAATCGAAATATTTTTTTCAGTTATTAGCATGAGAATTTGATTTCAAATTGATAACATAATTTGTTACTATTTCAATAAATTTGCTTACAATACAGGTTTTTTTTATCAAGTTTTTCGCAGTGTTAACAAAACAAGTTATTATTATGATGTTCAATTAGTATTTTTTTGTTATTCATTCTGTTATTGTGGCTGTTTGTTCAGCCTGAATGATAACATATTCAGTGATAAAAAAAATGATAACCTGGTATTAGAACATGTTATCAATTTGGTATAATGCTTTGCTCGGGTATGCGGGCTTTGCATCAAAAGAAAGGTTCGAGATTTCGTTCGAACTAGAGTAATGTAATCATCAAATGCTGTAACTTTGAAGTTCTAATAAAAGGACTGTAAAGAAACCATTGATGGAATTTTCAAACTTTTTGAATCACGAATTATAGTACGTTCGCACTACTGCTTATATTACGTGATATAGAGTATCTTGATATCAGCAACTATGCATCTAGTTTTCACTGGAAATAAGGTACATGTCATTTGATATCAATATACTCTATATCACGTAATATAAGCTGTTGTGTGAACGTACTATTACACAAATTTTGTACAAGGGGAAGTAGGGTAAAACCAGCCATATCTTCGTTCACGTTCGGTAGTTGAAACAGCTTCTTTTCGATGTTCCAGGAAATTTCGAATGAGATTATTACTATTTTGTTGATCTTGAACCTATCCGTGCAAAGCTATCTAAAAATTATTCAAAAATATAAGGGGAAGTGGGGTAAAATCAGCCATATATTTGTGGTCCAAACAACCTCTATTCGATTCTCCAGAAAATTTCACTTAGGAGTAGTCCTATTTGGTTGATCTTGAGCGACTCCGAGCAAAGATATCTATAAATTATTCAGAAATATAAGAGGAGGTTGGGTAAAATCAGTCATATCTTTATTCAAAGAGTTGTGCGGTAGATGAAATAACGTCTATTCGATTTTTCAGGAATTTTACATAGGAATAGTCTTATTTGGTTGATCTTGAGCCACTCCGGGATATAGATATTCCTATTCATAAATACAAGGGGAAGTGGGGTATCTTCGTTCACAGAGCTGGGCGGTAGATGAAATAACTTATATTTGAATTTCTAGGAAATTTCACGTGGGTCTAGCACTATTTTATTGAACTTGAGCCTCTCCGTGCAAAGATGTCTATAAATTATTCAGGAATATCAGGGGAAGTGGGGTAAAACAAGCTCTATAACTCCACAACCACATCCGTGCAGTGATTGAGTTTCATTCGATTCTCCAGACAATTTCCAAGCGTAAATGGCTTTGTTTACAAGCCGCGCTTAAAAGCGACATAAGTTACAGATTTTTCGACATAAGTTACAGATAAAATCGAAATAAAGAGAATTGGATATGTTGCACAGATAAAAAGAAACATTGAATTTTGTGCGAACTTAAAAGGAATGCTAGCTTTGAAAGAAAATATTGGGATATTTCATGTAAATTTAAGTCAGATAACGACTGAATCTAGTCTGTTGTATGAAAGATTGCAAACATTTTTGAATGGCGCATGAAAGATTGCAAACAATTTTGTTGTTTACGCCTCCTTTGGCTGGGAATTAAACGAGGGAAGATTTTACACGCTTGTTAAAATTAATTATTTTTTGCTGTGTGGAGCTCTGGGTTTCAAGACTTTTTTCGGATTTTGTCGACCAGTGTTATTGATATCTAAGGCAAAAACTTTCTTTTGTTGTAAAACACTGTAGAATTTTCCATATAATAAACGAAAAACGAATTTGTAGTAAAGTGTGGTAATAGACAGAAAAGTGAAGTGAAGAGAAAAAAAATGAGATTGATTGAAATTTCCAGGCGAACTTTATCTTTTCGATATCTTTTTAGATCAAATCATGCATACATTTCAATTCACATCAGCATGCACAATCGGGTCAGTTACGGAAATCTGTGCATTATCTACCAAAAACTGGGGTTTTCAGTACGATCCTAACTTCCTGATTATTTACCTACGCTAACAAGGATTCCTTCTCGGATAGTTCCGGAAATCTCTTCTCATTTACTTATTCCTAACGACTCCCAGAGCTCCGTATACACTAATCCTGCACAATTTGCAGCCCCTCCCGAAGGTACTCCTCGGGCCTGGCTCATAATTTGTCCTCATCAGCATATACAGCGGCACATAGCAAAAGTCCCACCCTTGAACCCTACATACATGCTACTATTAACAGACGAAAACTCCCCAAACGGACATCGTATTTCATAATTAAACATGGACCATATTATAATTCATTATTCATCTGGATATGCACACTGGCCCTCCTCCGCCTGCTCCCCGAATCCCTGCTCCCCGTTGGTATTTGTTCAGCACCGAGCGAACAAAACACAAAGCACCGAAGCGCACACAAATCGTTCCTGCACAGATTAATCTCCCGCCAGGCCCGTTGCTCTGACATGTGGCGGTTGCGAGAGTAGTAGGACGGCACGACCCCGGCACATTCATTGCATACTCACCATCTTCACGGTCCATGGTGCATCCTAGGCATACACTCACACACGTGGGGCACTCGGAAAACTTATCTAATTACTTTTCCTACTCGGTGGAGGCATCTGATGGCACGTGGATGGGCGAACGTGTGTCGGTATTTGTTGGTTCAATGTATGGCGGTGGTTTGCAAAGCTCCATGCTTCTTCATAAGTTCTCCCGGATGCTGGATAGGCAAAACTTGGTATTTTTTGGACGGAACCAAACTTTGTCTTGTCGTTTGTTCTATAGGACAGGGTGATTGCAGTACCTAGCTGCTACGCAAGATGATGAATAGCCGGGTGAAACTTGAAAAGTTTGAACTTCCAACAAGTGGCTCAATCTGGGAAATGGCGAAGAAGTGTATTTTGATTTGAAATGAAAATCAAATTGTTCCATATTTTCAGTTCAGGTAAAATCATCAGAAGTAATTAAAACTCGACTGCGAGTTGGTGGAGCTGTACTGAAATATTCACTTGAACAAATATTTCAAAACTTACATCAACCAGTGCGATGAGTTCCGTTGTTATCCGAGCAGAGAGTTGTTTCCCCGAAACTTACGGAGCGATAAATATACTTACCAGACCAGCACAATCTAGCTGTTGTAGTTGGAACTCAATTAATTATTTACAAACTTCAGGTTGGCTGTATACTTTTAGACGACAAGGATGACGACGGCGACGTGACACTCCTTTTGGCGGGCTGTATCGACATTGGAACGACGGAAAAGTAGGTAAGCCATCAGAGCAGCCCCAGGGTTGTTGCTAAGGTGATAAAGTAAATTTGCTCGAAAGTATTCTTCAAACAGCGGTGCCGACCGCGACCTTCCGATTTGGGTCTGCCTTTTTTGAAGCGAGTGCTGGTGGGGATTATGAGGAAAATGTCCTCGGAGGAAATAGAAGAATGTTTTACAGCAATACAAAAGAAGTCTCACTTTGTGAATTGTAGTTTGTTCAGCGGCGAAGGAAAGCGGCAACAGTCGAGTGGTTGTAGCTGCTGATCTAGGGTGGGCTGCTCTTGGCTAATTAAAAATATATCACTTTGTCACCCCTTGGGCTCTTGTCGTGCACTGAAGGTGGGTGAATGAAAGTGTAAGGAGAATTATGGGTAAAGGTAGAGTCCTTTCATCTCGAAGGATTGGTTTTTATCAGAGTTTTTTCTCTCTCTCTCTCTCGACGACATTTGTGCTCTTCAACCCGGGCTGCATATTACTGAAACCAGAAGCACTTCGTTTCACTGCCGGTGTGTTTGTCCGCACTTGAGGTTTGTAATGTAAAATAAAATATTAGTTTCGTTTCCTCAACAGAAAGAATTGTGTTTTCTGAGACCAACTATATTTAGTGTGAAAATCATGGCCAAATCACAATTAAAGGGTGTACGGATTCAAATTGCGACACACACAAATATTTTGCAAAATTCGCTCTTTCACCTCTTTCGAGTAATGACAGAAGGCTAAATCCAGCCAAAAAATCGTAGGACCATCGTGTGACCTCAGAAGAGGAAGTAGACGCTTTTGAAGGCATTCCTTTAGTTACACCTGCCCATTGACCGTTCTAGTTGTCACAAATGGGGTGCTCCGCTTTCCACACGAGCATGTTGCTTGCCAAATCACATATTTTTTTTGTCAAATTTCAACATCTTCTGCTTTGTAACGTCCTAAGAGACATCGAATTTATGATGAGCAGTGAAGAACTGCGGTCCCCGGAAGTTGCCGGAAGTCTGCTTCTACATACGTCTCAACATCCATAACGAGGTTTTACCTACCGTATGCTGCCGTTCATCGCGATTAGACGCCTTTTGGACTTTGTACGTGTGTAGTCCTTCAAGTTATTTTGGCATCCTGCACGAAAGTTTTGGTTAGATTCAGTTTCTTCGCCACATCGAACTGAACTGAACTGTTGGGATTCCACTTGAAAGTTTGAACTACCTGCTTGACGAGACTCTGAAGAATGTACCATTCCCAGCTTCCTGCAGATGGCACGATGGCATTTTCGAGGTACGTGCGCAAAATTTCTTTGCGCCGCTGCTGTTCTTCCGACTTCATCTTCGCAATGATTGCACATCTGCTAGTGAAACTTACACAGCGCAAACAAATACACATTGAACTAATTCCACCCTAAATTTCACTAGAAAATACTCAAAGAGTAAGCCATTTAAAAGTGGTGCAATTTGATTCCGTACAACCTTTATTGGGACATCTGGCGTTTGTGAACTCATGTCTGAACACTGCAAACAAATCTTATAGGTTAAGTGTATCAATAGTGGCGCATTTAGTCATCCTGCTCGAAGACAAATATAGAAACAATATTCAGGTAATATCACAATACCAGGTTGAGATATCTCATATGTTTCGACAACTAACCTATTTTTAGAGGAAAAACATTCCAAAAATACCGGTTTTTACTTATTTCATCAACGCACCTATAGTGCCCAAGTAGCACACTACGATCATAATTACACTGAAAGTTAATTTTCGTTTATATTACAAAATCAAAAGTAATACTCACTAATCCATTCATTGTTTTCAGCAACGAAACTGATCTGTTCTTTTTATGAAGATACATTCGTAATTAATTGTCAACTGTCAAAAGCACGAAGCGTTTGTTGACACAGAAAGAACATTCGTACATTGTACGGAAACAATGCAAAGAGCTACGAATATTTTGTCACAAATTAAAAAGAAACGTCTCTCTGGTGGTTGCATGAAGGACTGACAGATCTACTTTATCGACTCAAAATGTAATTGACAAAAAAAGCGCCATCACGTGGAATTGTCCAGCGTTTTTTTATTGTTTCAGACATGGGGTTCGAACCTGACTATTTGGAAAGTGATGATTCTTAATCCGTGGTTGATCTCACTAGGCCACACTGACTCGTGAGAACTATCTTGATTAATGAGCATCAACTTATAGCTCACGACAGCGCTTTGATTTTTATTTTGGGATAGATAAATTATTTCCGCCCATACCAGCAGCAACACCATCATACATGAGTACGGTATAAAAGAGAAACAGCGATTGGCTGATCATCACGAAGTTCATTTCGTGCATTTTACAAAAAGGTGTAATGATAGCATTTCACCAGATAAAAAGCATTATGAATGTTTCATACATTATACGAGACATTTGTTCTATGCACAAAATCCATGTTTACGAAACGCGTGAAAGCTACTTTACGAAAGTACATTTTCAGTGTAGTTGTAGTAACTTGATTATGACTTAGCAAGTCATATTTATGTTTTCGCAACCGAATGGCAACAAGTGTGCTACTAGGGTGGTGGTAGGGTTCCCATAATGGTGGCATCAGGTACCTATAGTGGAGGTAATTAGGAAAAATTTAAAAATCTTGCAGTAAAATCATATACAAGCTAATTTATTTAAGTTTAACTCAAACAAGGGGCCGTTCATAAATCACGTAAAATTAAGTAGGGCAAGAGGCTGAGAGGCATGACTTGGTCAAGGTTTAAACGCCACATAAAATAAATCTGCGTGGAGAAGTAAACGAGATGGAAGGGGTGAACATTTTCCATACCCCCTCACCCTGTACTGTCCACGTGGTTTATGGATAAGCGTTTTACAGTATTACACTTGATCCGTTCTAAAACTTCATAGAAACATCTACCTGCTTTTGAAAATAAAAGTAAAAAAATAAGCAGTATTATGGAAAAACGAAGACCGATTGATGATACATTTGAATATAAATCCAATGCCTTAGAAAGGTTTATGAGCCTCTGGTTGCAGATGGTCAAAGAAAACAAACAATACAAAAAAAACTTCATGTCAAAAAAAAAAACAATGCAGAATCAGAACTTCACATTCATCAACTTAATTTGCTACTTCAGTTTCAACGCCTCAAGTAACTCCATCTTCTGCTGTTACTGCTGATTAATTTTCGTTAGCTTGTCTTGCTATTGCTTCTCGTTTTTCTTCTTACGCTGTTCAATTTCTTACTGTTTTTGCTTTTAAAGTTGTTCCTTCTCATTTTTCCGTTGCTCAGCCTCTGCTCGTTTTTGCTCCCGGATTTCCGCCTTCTTATTTTTTAACTTTTCGTTCCTGATTTTCGCAAGCTCTTTCTCCTCTGCTCTGGCTTTCTTCCTCGCTACTTCATTCTCTTTTGACGTAGGATTACGTCTGTGTTTTCTATACTGGGGTACAATTTAAAAAATCGAATTGTCATCGTCACGAAAAGTGGTCAGGTTTTGAGTGGCAATATCTCAGTCATTTCTCAACAAAATTTCAAAATGTTTGCACCGATCGATTGGAAACATTTCTGATTTTGGGCTTCATACTATTGAAAAAATTATAAATATTAAGCCTTGCCTTAAAAAGTATATTGATCCCTTCAGGTATAACGGATCGTAAGGAGTGTATCGAATATAAGGTATCCACATACATTTGCGTTGTACGCATGTTTTTGTGATGGTTTTTTATGCTCTGAACACTGCATGCTGTGCGTTTGACTGTCAGCTTTCTTTTGTTTACTTGTTTGTGCGGTTCAAATTCTGCGTTTTCAAAATGTCGCGTATTGAAAAGGAAGTGAAAATTAAGGTTCTGGACACATGGCTAAGTGAGAAGGGTATTACTATGCGAAAATTGGCGAAGCGGTTTGGAATTCATCATACGAGTGTTATAACCATCATTAATAAGTTTGGGGAACACTATTCTTTGGATGAGCTACCAGGAAGAGGCAGAAAACCCGGTTCCTCCAACCCGAAACAGAAAGCAGAAAGTGGTATAATCTAATCATGAAGAACAAATCAATGTCAATACGTGATTTGGCCAAAAAAGCAGGAACGAGTGTCGCAATGATCCAGCGTATCAAGAGGCGAAACCCCCTGAAGACCTACAAGAAGCAGAAAATCTCGAAACAAAGTGCAGAACAGAAGAAGCGAGCAGCAACAAGGGCCCGGAAATTGTATTCGCGTCTTTTGCAGCGTCCGGATGCATGCGTTTTGATGGACGATGAGACCTATGTAAAGGAGGACTCAAAAACCCTTCCAGGTCCACAATACTTTACTGCCGTCGTAGGGGAGGATGTGAGCGATGCGAACAGGTCGATTCAAGTGGAGAAATTCGGTCGAAAGGTACTGGTATGGCAATATGTTCCTGTGGTTCGAAGTCAACCATTTTTTACACTACCGGAACTATAAATGCAGAAATCTATCGATCTGAGTGTCTCCAGAAGAGATTGTTGCCTTTATATAAGAAGCATAGTACACCTCCACTGTTTTGGCCGGATTTAACGTCGGCTCACTATGCCAAAACCACTTTCACTTGGCTTGCAGAAAAGGGTATAGATTTCGTTGAGAAATAGTTGAAGAAATCATTGAGAAATCGTTGAGAAATATCAATCCACCAAATTGCCCTCAGCTTCGACCCATCGAACGTTACTGGGCAATCGTGAAGAGGGTCTTCAAGAGGACTGGTAAGGCAGCTGGGAACATGCAGGAGTTCAAAAAAATTTGGGCTCAAGCGTCCGAAAAATGCGATGCAACACTTGTCCGGAACTTGATGAAGAACATTCGATTCAAAGTTCGAAAATTCGTGAAGGAATAACTTAAATTTCATCAGCGAAGAACGTTATCCTACTTCTTTTGAACTACGATGCTCGAAAAAGTAGTTTGAATTTCTGTTTGATATGCACGTAAATGGAGCGTCACAAAACATAAAAATTTGCATTTTTCAAGGACATCCCATACACTGCCGATAATATTGTAAGCAAAAGCTCATCTTCGTTAGAACTTTTTCATGCAAGTTGCTGTGGATGCTCCGATATTTACATCACAATGAAAATTTAGATTTTTTTCTGTGTACCTGTCCAACTACAATTAAATTTAAAATAGCTTGTGGTTCATTTCAAATTTTGGCAGTTGGTTGAACGACATTTGAAGTTGGATTTTACTAGCACTGTTTAATTCAAATGGACCTCGGCTTATTTGTTGAGAAATAAGACACACAAACACATACAAATACTGATCGAGAACGGGAATTCCGCGAGTGACAAGTTTGGCTTCTGCGCCCAATTCATTTGTCGTCATTGGGTGCGGTTGCGTCAAAAAAATACATTAAATTCTACAAAAAAGTCATTTGTGACAACATTTGTCAACTGAGCGAATGACAGTTAATCGATTTTCAAGTCGTGAAGGCGAACGAATTTTATTTATAGATACTGTATATAGACCGGACAACGCTAAATCATACAATCTGCCAACCCTGAAAAATGGCAAAAAATTTGAGCAATTGATCTGGCAGCACTTGTATTTGTACAAACTTGAAGAAAACAGCGCAATAGGCCAAAAAAAATTCGGTTTCAATGTTGGTAGTTTGTTTTGATTCCATTTGAAGATATTCATCAAAAAGCATAGTGAAAATTGCTGTGTAAAAATGAATTGTTTGGAGTGAAAGTGTGGCAATAGTCCGCGATGTGAAGTGAATTCTATGGGTTTCTTCCGGTTTCCAACGAAAGAAAATATAAGGCAGAAATGGCTTGCATTCTGCGGCCGTTCGTTAGATTTTCAGATTCTACGATGCAATAGGCTGTGCAGTGTAAATTCAAAATACTATAATTTGTTTTCTCCATTACTAATTATAACAACTATATCCAGTTACATTTAAATACTTACATTTAATGAATATGGAAGTAGGATATCCCTTATTTGTTCGTTATTGGCTTTTGTCAAAACAATACTTGATCACAATACTTGCTCCTTTAAAGTAATCAAAAGTTGACAATCCGTTTGGCTGCATTTTTTGACAGGTCGTTTGGCTACATAAGACAATTGTTGTCCGGTCTATATACAGTGTCTATAACTTTATCTGGGTAGTTTCATCTTTTGGCACGCAACTTAGTTTGACAGCTCGTTCCCGAGCAATGTCTCCTCGATGGGTACTGAGATGATTTTTTTTTTATTTATTTTCCGTCGGCCTATTTCCTCACATGGTGACAATCACCGACGCCAGGGAGAAGACTCCACCACCAGGACCCTACCTAACGAGTCATGGCTATGAGCCGGGACCAACGGCTTTACTTCCCTTCCGAAGACGTGACCAAGATTTTTTCGCCTCAGAAAAACCCCCGACGTCGACTGGGATTGAACCCAGACCCACTGGGGTGCCAAGTAGCAGTCACGTTTACCACTACACCACCGACGCCGGCATGGTACTAAGATGATGAATTTTGTTGATGTAATCGAGTTAATTTTAAAATCGTCACGGAGCACCAAAATCGTTGAAATTTTAGTTAGTGATACGATTTCAAATGCAAATTTGTTAATAATAATTTATGTCTCTAACTCTTTTTAATTTTGATGTGCATTTTTCAGAATTGATCTGTTCATTAAAGATTAAAGATTGAGAGAAAAGAAGACTCGAAAAAAATGCAACACTTTCCTTTGTGTATATCTTTTTACTGTATGAATAGAAATTGATGAAACTTTGAGTAACACTAGTTTTGCATGTAGTGTTTACATGTGCAAAATTCGTCATAATCTGTCAATTGGTTTTTGAGACACCTTCCAAGCAAGAAGTGCTGCGACAAAAAATATGGGCGTGGTCGTAGAAAATACAGGCCAGTTCCACAGGTAGATCTCGAAACAGTTGGAAGTCGAGAGAGTTAGTTACGATTTTAACATTTTAAGCTTGGTTCACACTCGATTATATTTCTTTACAATATTGCTTCTGCCGAACTACTAGTATCAGTAGTTTAGATTAAACATTATAATACCTGGCTGATAAACAAAGAAAAAATGCTATCGTTGTGATAACCACTGCACGAATCAAATAAATAACAAAACAAGACAACTTCCGCTGCGAAAATTGTGTTAACTGCATATAGCCTTCAAGAAAACCAAGCTGTCAAATTAGGACCACACGCAGCATCAAGTTTTCAGCTTCACGATTGTTGTTCGTGGATGACAGTCGCTTCAGTCTTGTGGCCTTAACCGAACCGACGGTGGCCAAATCCCGCCCTGGGAAGCTGTATCCCGAGTGGTTGGTGCAGCCGAAACGCATCGTAATGGACGACGAGACGTACATTAAAACAGAAACCAAACATCTCCGGCCTAGAATTTTTCGTCAGCAAGTCCCGCCTTGATGTTCCGGAGAAGTTTCAGAAGAAGGTCGACAAATTTACCAAGAAGTACTTGGTGGGGCATGCGATCTGTGGGTGCGGCAAATTCAGCAAGCTGTACCAACGGCGAAATAAAGGCAGACCATATGTAAATTGGTACACACCAACGGAGATGAGTTCGAAGTGGTGGATGAGTTTGTGTACCTTGGATCTTTGGTTATGTCGAATAACAACTGTAGCAGAGAAATTCGGAGACGCATTATTACCGGAAGCCGTGGCTACAATGGACTCCACAAGACCTTGAGGTCTGGTAAACTTCACCCTCGTACAAAGTGTACCATGTACAAACGCTGATAAGAGCGGTAGTTATCTATGGGCATGAAATGTGGGCAATGCTCGGAGAGGACCTGAAAGCACTTGTAGTTTTCGAACGACGCGTGCTTAGCACCATCTTTGGCGGTGTATGTAAAAACGGAGGAGAATGCGCTGTTCTATGACAAACACAGTATTCAGATAATATTCCGACTATTGTATCCTTCTAAATATAGAAGGGTACAATGGGCGGGACATGTTGTAAGCATGTCGGACAACAACCTCGCAAAAACGGTGCTTGCCTTGAATCCGACTGGTACAAGACGCAGAGGAGCGCTGCGAGCTAGGTGGTTAAACCAAGTGGAGCAAGACCTTGGAAGTGAGGGACATTCAAGGAAGTGGAGACAAGCAGTCCTCAACCGAGTTTTATGGAGAAACATCGTGATGCAGGTGCAATCCCAATAGGACGTTGGACCAGCTTAAGTAAGGCAAGTTGCCACTGCAACAGAGAAATACTATACCGTGTCCAATTTATACTCATACACTTTTGCATCTCATCGTAGTGGTGAAGCAATGATGAAGCAATATCTAATATATTGGAAACGGTGTGCAGACAACGGGGTGGATTTCTTCGAAAGGACTTCAATCCATCAAACTGCCCTCGATTCCAAAAAATATTGAACAATTGTGAAATAGAAGTTGAACAAGAGCGGAAAAGTGACTCGGGATCAGTGTATCAAATATTCACTTTTTTGTACCTAAAAACATAAGATAACTTTGACCAGTGATACACCCGTAATTATCTCACCCTGCAACAATGATATGTTGTAAATATAATGTATTACAACAAGACACGAAATAAAACAACAAAATGTTGTATCGATGATGGGAAAGAGACAAATTGCTGTGAGAAAATGATGTGATTTGCGCTCATGTTGCAACGAACTTGTTTTCATGCGTCAAAAAATTTTTTGTCTTTATTGTAACACACTACTGATAGCAACGTGGCGTTATCAACAACATGAATAAAAGTAACAATCTGTTGTTGCTGTCAAACTAATTACTGATCTGAGTAATTATGAAAATTTGTTGTGGATAGACTTCCATTTGAAGAAAAAAGCAAGTATAAAATAACACACTGCGCAAAAACGAACACTATATTCGGCAAACTTGTTGCAAATTGACTACTCGATCAGGAACAAAATGCATTCAAGGCCTGATTTTCAACCCAGAACATACTGAATAGAAGTTCTGAACAAAGGATCTACAGTTGTAACCATAGCTTTTCTGATTATGAAAAGTTACGATATCTGTTCAACCATGTTTATTTAGTCTCCTAGAAAATCAACAGATATTTAGAGATAAACGAGGATGTTCTAGGTCATGCAAACTGTTCTGGAGTTCAGAACATAGTATTTTCAGTTGTAATTATAACTTTTTTGACTATACGAAGTATAGACATGTATTCAACCATGTTCACTGAATCTTTTGGAAGGTCAACAGACATTTTTAGATAAGGGATTTTTATAACCACCCTCCCCCCCTTGTCACGTTTTTTGTATGGACCTTCAAATTTTTTTGTATGGATCGTCACGTTTTCTCAAATCCCCCCTCCCCCCTACTGCGTGACATAAATAATGGACCTTCCCTAATCTGAGATGTTCTAGGTAATCGAAACTGTTCTTGAGCTCATACCTTAGGTTCTTGAGCACATCACTGTAGCTTTTTTAAGCTTTGTTGAAACGTATGCTATAATTAGGGGAATGTCGCTAGAAACGAACATGGTTGAATAAATGAATTATCTTATGCTATTAAAACAAGTTGTGTGACATGTTCATGTTAACAGAAAAAAACTTAAATTTATTGCTATCGTATGTTTTGCTTTTAAACAGTAAGTATTATTTATTAACAATCCCCTATCGTTTGACAAAATTTTCGTTAGGCCGAAAGTAACAAATTTAAAAAATGATTTGATAAAATATTTCCTTCCAAAACTGCTAGCTCACCTACATGTACGAACACCATCAACAGATGAAACTATAATCTCATCCTGATGCTGTGCGTGTACCTGAGCAAGAGAAAGAGATACAGAATGAAGAGGTACACGGCCACTAAGATCGACTCAAGTTTTAGTCAAATTCGACTCAGAAGAGCAAAAAGTGAAGTTACTCACAGATTGAGGAAAATAGCCGGTATGAGTAAATGTCACTAATAGTTACGTATAAAGTATTAATAGGAGTGACATTTCCTCAAATATTTTTTTTTCTTTATCAGTTCAGTTATTTGTTATGCTCAAGCGTGTGTAACACTTTGCGGAGCCGATATTCAATATTGTAATCAACATTGTTTTATTTTTCGATTTTATCAAAGTGGAGTGCCAATTACTCGTGGCTAGCTCAAGGTGAATCGGTCACATTATTGTTTGGAAAGGGCTAGACAGCTAATTTATTTGAGGTATTAGTTGCTGCTCATGGTTGTGACATCTACCAAATCCTCGGTCCCTGTAGTCCCTTTCAGGAACTAAGCCGCGGATGACCACAGCTTGCTGGACAGGTACAAATAGCACGGAAACAATAGGATAATATAACTGGAACACAATAGCAGGGAATTTACTAGAGTGGAAGGAAGGGGGTTGATAAATTTACACTCTTAGATCAGACAAACAAAGGAATTCGTAGATCGCTTGCATATAGGGAAGATCACGCATTCCAAAAACATCTCTCACCTCGCGGAAGGGTTGTCTACTTTGAGCCTCTAGGGTATCCAATAGTCGTGCTCTGGAGGCATCATTATCCGGGCAATGCCAAACTGCGTGATCGATGTCATCATAAACGGTTCCGCACCTATATGTATTGCTATCGAAGAGATGCACGTCTAGCAAATAGTGGTTGGGCATAAGTCTTTACATCACACGAATGTAACCACCGCCCAAGAGAATTATTTGTTCAATCGTTTTGCCAACTTTAAAGCGAACTCTGACGTACTTATGAGAAAACTTCATCATGTGAAATTCTTCTTTCAAAAATCTCGCCTTCTTGTGCGCCCACCTTTGCTAGAAAGTCCGCCTTCGCATTGTTTCACTCTATTCATCGACTGGAGGGCCTCAATAGAACTGAGACTATTTGAAAACATAAAATAATGGTCTATGAGCATGTGGGAAATTATCACCAATGCGAAATTGATTCTGGCAGCAACGTATACGGAATAAGATTTTTGAAGTTTCCAGAAGGCAGATGAGTATTCATAATAGACCACCAAAACCAGTGGATCCATCAATGCTCGACCCATCAGTGAAAATTCTTCTATTTATTTGACATGTTGGTACTTTTAAAAAAAATATGGGGAATATAATAGGTCGAAGTTTATCTGGAACTCCTTGAGTAGCCTGTTTCATGGAGAGATCATAATCAATGGAGTAACTGTGATAAGTGAAGCGTATTAGGAGAATTAGGAAGACTAATATCGGATGACATATTGTTAATAAAGATTCGCAGGAATCTACACGGTGTTCAATAAGTTCAGAACACAAGTTTTCACCATTGCGTGTATGCGCCACGTACATATTCTGCATTGGTATTGGTGTCAGCTTTAGCTTCATTCATACGCTACCGAATGTGCGCGGTGTTGACATTCTGTTAGTTGTTGTTCGTTTGTTACGCGCGATGAAAGAGTATCGGGACTTCGTAATTAAGCGTTTTTTGAACGGTGAGCGACCCGGCGATATATTCCGGCTGCTGAAATCGCATGGGGTCAAGCGGAACTTTGTCTACAATGACCATCAGGCGATACCGGGAGACGTCCTCGACCAATGACCGTGATCCGGTCGGCCGCGTTCAGCGAGGACGCCACGGGTCATCAAGATCGTGAGGGAGCGAATTCGGCGCAAAAAGAACCGCTCAATCCGGAAAACGGCTGCAGATCTCAACGTTTACATTGGAACCGCTCACACCATACTCACCAAGGACCTTGGTTTCAGGCCTTACAAAAACGTAAGGTCCATGGCGTTTCGGAGGCTACCAGCAAAAAGCGGCTGGATCGAGCTAAGAGGATCCTCTCGGCACGCTGGTCAGGAGTTTGTTTTTCGGACGAGAAACTGTTCGTGCTGCAGCAGCCGCACAATGTGCAAAATGACCGGGTGTGGGCGCCATCGAGGGACAGCATTCCTGAATCCAATATAAACATCCCTCGGTTCCAAAGTGCCGCGTCGGTGATGGTTTGGGGGCAGTATGCAAACGTGGTAAGCTACCCTTGGTGTTTATTGAAAAACGTCAAAATCAACCGCGGCGTACTACAAAACTGAGGTTTTGGAAAAGGTTGTTGCCTCCAGTCTCCGAAGCCTCTACGGCGATGAGCACTACGCGTTCCAGCAGGACGGTGCACCAGCCCATACGGCAAATGTGGTTCAAGCCTGGTGTCGGGACAATTTAACCGACTTTCTGGACAAAACTTCGTGGCCTCCCAGCTCCCCGGACTTGAATCCTCTCGACTTTTTTGTTTGGTCCTATATGATGGCGAAGCTGAACGAATACAAGGTCAGCACTTGGATCATTTCAAGACGGTAATTCTCAAAATCTGGGACGAAATGCCCATGCAGTCCAGTGCGTGCCGCCTGCGACGGTCTCGAGAAACGTTTGAAGCTCGTTAAGGAGTACAAACGGGGGTCATTCCAAGAGAAATGTTGTAAACGTTCCTTGTAAACATAGCTTTCAATAACATAAATCCAAAAATAAAAAACATGTTTTCATTTTTTTAACAAATTTTGAAAGTGTATCCGAACTTATTGAACACCGTGTAGACTGGGTACTCAATTCGAGTATTTCATCAAATTTTTCAATCACAAGTTTGTTACTGATTCCACACTTGATCATTATTCTACACAGAAAAAAATAATTAATTTTAATAAGCGCGTAAAATTTCCCCTCGTGTAATTCCAAGTCAAAGGAGCGTAAACAACGATATTGTTTGCAATCTTTCATACAACAGGCTAGATTCAGGCGTTATCTGGCTTAAATTTACATGAAATATCCCATTATTTTCTGCCAAATCTAGCATTCCCTTTATGTGCATTAGACAAGGCAGAAATTTCAGTGTTTCTTTTTATCTGTGTAGATGAGAGCTGCCAGAAGCGGTTCGGTAAGGGTTTCACTCCTGCCAGGACCTCCAGGCTCATATTATGCGTTGAATGCATACAGCCAAGGGCGTAAATAACGATATTGAATGCGTTCCAGTTTAATGAGGTGGCTGTTTCTTGCCGAGAGGAAGCAAAAAGAGCCATATTCGAGAACTGAAAGAATAGTTGTTTTGTAGAGTAGGTCTTCCGAGTGAGCACTCCACCATTTCCCGGAAATTGATCTTAGAAAATTGATCCCTTGTTGACATTTCTGTTTCAAATACGCAATGTGAGTACTCCAAGTGCATTTTGAATCAAACATAACTCCAAGGTATTAGAAGGCCAAAGATTGGGTTGCACTACCAATTCGGTTTTTTTTCAGTGAAAACTCGATCCTCAAATTTCTGGCCCATATTTCCTCAAATATTATACAATTTTACTCAGTCCATGAGTAACTTTACTATTTTCACTGTTGAGTTGAACTCGGCTCAATTTTGAACTAATCTCAGTAGCCTTGTACCAGCACGAACCACACACTAAGATGAGAATACCTAAAATTAGGTATTAATTTTACCTAAAATTAGGTATTGCTGACAATACCCAAAATATCGTTAAAATTAAACGATAATAAACAGTTTTTTTTACTGAAATTTGGATAATGTTCTCTTTCCAATGCTGGACATTATTATTTATCTAAAATTGAATAAATTTCACGTCACTGATGCAAAGCGGTCGCCATCTTTTTCCAAGTGATAACGTAATTAATTTTCTTATAATCATATCTTAATCATTTCCAAATCGTTGAAGCAATAACTTTTGCATTCTTTTTTTTTTGTTCTAGCTCCGACGGATCCTTGTGGAGAGGATTTTGTGCAGAACGGTGCAATTTGGCATCAATTATCTGCATCGATCCAATATTTCTGTAGTGGAGGAATTCATCTACATAATGCAAAAGCGATGACGATTTTGCAAAATTATTTTTCGAGCTGTTTAATCAAAATCATTCATGATTAAAAGAGCACAAAATTGTCGATAATGACGATACTTACCCATAGCATATGGTTTAAAAAATAACCAAAAAGTTATTATCAATTTCAGTTTTAGATACTACGATGTTTAACCTCACTTTAGCTTTACTTGGATTCATCCAAACTCTTTAATGATACTTATTTTTAATACAAAATAAAATCTGTCATACATTTGTTTCTCCTTGAAGGCAGAATTTGTAAAACTAGTCCAAATGAATAAATTGTTAAATTGCAGGTTCGTTTTTAAGCATTCTGTAAAATAAAACTACAAAAAGTACCCAATTTTGAGTAAGAAGTAAAGATACAATATCGGTAATATTTAACGTTTATATTCCTTCAATACTATTACCCAATATCAGGTAGTTTGTGTTTACGCATAATTAAGGTATGTGCACTTTTGAGCGATTCTCGGTACTTTTTAACGATTTTTAGGTGTTCTGATCTTAGCGTACATGGCACATATAAAAGAGAGATTGGGAGAAAGAGGAAGAGCCTTTTTTTTTGGTAGATGCAAAATGTGACATGATTGAATTTATTTTTGTTGCATACAAAGCAATATACATACAACGAATATGTATCTTATCTAAATAACAATCGGATGTTATGAAACATTATAATCTTGATTGTACTGCCATTTTATTTATGTTTATTGTGCAACAATGTTAAGTATACATTATTCTTTGGATTCTCTGCTCGGGATGCAAAAAGATGATGGATGGATAGATGGTTGAATAAAATGCCGCTGTGCCGCACAGAGTCTTTAAAATGCACAGATAAAAAGAAACACTGAAATTTCTGCCTTGTCTAATGCACATAAAGGGAATGCTAGATTTGGCAGAAAATAATGGGATATTTAAGCGCAATTTTAGCCAAAGATAACGCCTGAATCTAGCCTGTTGGCATGAAGATTGCAAACAATATCGTTGTTTACGCTCTCCTTTGACTTGGAATTACACGAGGGGAAATTTTACGCGCTTATTAAAATTAATTATTTTTTTCTGTGTGTGATGAGAGGTATTCGAGAAAAAGTTTGTGATTTCATCAAAATTTAAAACTTTTCGCTATTTTTCCTTTAAAGTTCAATAAATGAAATTCATTCCAAGTGACTACGCAACATTTTTATTACATTATCATTGTTAATTTGTGTCACATTAAATTGTCAAGTTCAACGGAAGCGCATGGTTATCGATGATATTGAAACCACTCCTTTTCGCTTTCGATCAGATAATATTCGCTATCTTCAAAGGAAACGCGATTCTGTTTACTTTATTTTCTGCTAGACCCGAACAACCCGTGCACTGGAGCGGTATTATGCTTAATTAGGCGAACGGGTTGGCGATTTTTTAGCATTATCTTTCTGCACAGCAAATGAAGTCAAGGATTTTCAAATATTTCCAGATACACTTCGTTTTTTTCACACCCCACAACATTATCCCAAACCAAGTGATCTGAAGCTGAGTTTCCACGGAGGACCCATTATCTGCTACAGCAGCAACAATGACGGTTGAGAGGTAGTAATGCAACAGTCAAAACCGTGCGACAGCTCCGACAACCAACAGGACATACACATGTGTTGTATCGCTATAGGGAGCGAACGACGTCCTCCACAGTAATGAAAACTGCTCCCACACGTGGCATCCACATCTAAAACAGTAGGATGGAGAAAAAATCCATCGACAAAGTGAACGTGTGTATATGTTTGTGAAAAAAAGGCGCTTTGCTCGCTTTATACGTAATCGTCTGCTCCACCATTGCATGTTGAGAGTTTCCTATCATCGTCGACTACGTTGTTTGAAATATAACTTGGTTTGCTTCTGTCAGGTTTTCCCTCTTTTTTGGTTTTTGCGTGGATTTGCATGTAGGGTTGTGTTACTACTTTGACGGAGTTGGAAAATTTTCGTCAAACGAGTTTTCTTCCTTCTAGGCATTTGAAGTTTACTTTATTGCTGATGCTTTTCTTAATTTTCAGAGCATTTAATAAGTTTTTCTTTAGAAGTGTTCGATGTTAGTACTATTGAGCATAATTTCTGTTGTAAGTTTATCTTATTTCGTATGTCACATCATCTGCCCAATCAGTTCGTTTATTTGTTGATAGGCGTGTGCCTTTCTTTACGAACCGATATTCAACATCTTGTTGTACAACAATTTTTACTTTTTGTTATTAGTAAAGAGGGATGCCAATTACTCGTGGCTAGCTCGAGGTTAATGGGTCACATAATCGTTTGGAAAGGGCTAGGTAGGTAACTTATTTAAGCCATTATTTGCTGCTTTTGGTTGCGACATCTACCAAATCCTCGATCCCTGTAGTCCCTTTCAGGAACTAAGCCGCAGATGGGTGACCACAGTATGCTAGGCAGGTACAAGTAGCACGGAAACAAAAGGATAGTATAACTGGGACACAATGGTAGGGATTTTACTAGAGTGGAAGGACGGAGGGTGATGACGTTACACTCTTAGATCAGACAACAAAGGAATCAATAAATCACTTGCATTTAGGGGAGATCACGCATCCTTAAAACATCTCTTAACTCGCGGAAGGGTTGTCTACCTCGGGCCACTTGGGTATCCAATAGTCGTGCTCTGGAGGCATCATTATCCGGGCAATGCCAAACTGCGTGAGCGATGTCATCATAACCGGTTCCGCACCTACATAAATTGCTATCGACGAGGTTAATTCTGTAGAGATGTGCGTCTAGCGAGTAGTGGTTGGACATAAGTCTTGACATCACACGAATGAAACCGCGACTTACATCCAGACCTTTGAACCACGATCTCGACGAAACATTTGGAATAATGGAATGTAACCACCGCCCAAGAGAATTACTTGTCCAATCGTTTTGCCAACTTTGAAGAGAACTCTGACGTACTAATGGGAAAAATTCATCATGTGAAATTCTTCTTTCAAAAATCTCGCCTTCTTGTGCGCCCACCTTTGCTAGAGAGTCCGCCATCTCATTGCCTGGAATTGAGCAATGTGAGGGGACCCATACAAAGGTAATCTTAAATGATCTTTCGACCAACGCACACATCTGCTCCCTTATTTGTGCAAGGAAGTAAGATGAGTGCCTCACTGTTTTCATCGACTGCAGGGCCTCAATAGAACTGAGACTATCTGAGAAGATGAAATAATGGTCTATGGGCATACCGGAAATTATCCCCAATGCGAAATTGATTGCTGCCAGCTCAGCAACATATACGGAACAAGGTTCCTGAAGTTTCCGGAAGGCAGAGGAGTATTCATTGTGAACACCGAAACCAGTGGATCCATCAATGCGCGACCCATCAGTGAAAAATCTACTATTGCAATTGACATGTTGGTACTTCTGAACAAAAATATGAGGGAATTAAAATAGGCCGAAGTTGATCTGGAACTCCTTGAATGGCCTGTTTCATGGAGAGATCATAATCAATGGAGGAACTGTGATAAGGAAGCGTACACTAGGAGAACTATAGCATGGAAGACTAATAATGGATGACATATAGTTAATATAGATTCGCAAAAATCTAGACTGGGAACTCAATTCGAGCATTTCTTCGAAGTTTTCAATCACAAGGTTGTTACTGATACCACACTTGATCAGTATTCTAGATGAGAGCTCCCAGAAGCGGTTCTGTAAGGGTTTTACTCCTGCCAGAACCTCCAGGCTCATATTATGCGTTGAATGCATACAGCCAAGGAGCAATACGTAAACAACGATATTGAACGCGTTCCAATTTAATGAGGTGGCTGTTTCTTGCCGAGAGGAAGCAAAAAGAGCCATATTCGAGAACTGAAAGAATAGTTGTTTTGTAGAGTTTAATAAGGTCTTCCGGGTGAGCACCCCACAATGTTCCGGAAATTGATCTTAGGAAATTGATCCTTGGTTGACATTTCTGTTTTAAATACGCAATGTGAGTACTCCAAGTGCATTTTGAATCAAACATGACTCCAAGGTATTTGAAGGTCAAAGATTGGGTAATGTCTCTATCCAACAGCTTGAGACGCAGTTGGGCTGGGAACCGCTTTCTAGTAAACACTACCAATTCGGTTTTTGCGGTGAAAACTCGATCCCCAAATTTCTGGCCCAGATGGACAGATTATTTGGGAATTTTGCAATGGTCTTTGCAAGACTTCCGCACGCGGACCTCTTAAGGAGATCACAGCATCGTCTGCAAGTTGTCTTAGCGTGCATCTATTTTCAAGCAGTTATCAATATCTTTAACATAAAAATTATAAAGTAAGGGACTTAAACATGAGCCTTGGGGTAAGCCCATGTAGCTAATTCTGGAAGTTGTCAGTTGACCTAGATTGAAGGTCATTTGTTTTTCTGACAGTAAATTATACAAAAAATTATTTAAAATTCCTGGTAAACCATTACTGTGCAGGCTATCTGCCAGTATATCTATGGAAACTGAATCAAATGCGCCCTTAATATCCAGAAACACTGAAGCCAATTGCTCCTTGTGTGCAAAGGCCAGTTGTATATCAGATGAAAGCAACGCTAAACAATCGTTTGTTCCTTTGCTCTTTCGGAAACCAAATTGCGTATTTGATAGCAGGTTGTTTGATTCAACCCAACGGTCAAGTCGTGATAGGATCATTTTTTCTAACAATTTCCTTAAACATGATAGCATAGAGATCGGACGGTAAGAATTGTAATCAGACGCTGGTTTCCCAGGCTTTTGAATAGCTATTACTTTAACCTGTCTCCATTCAGGTGGAACTATGTTTAATTCCAAGAGAGTGTTGTACAGGTTAAGTAATCGTCTTTTAGCGATATCGGGGAGATTTTTCAGAAGGTTGAATTTAATCATATCGCTTCCCGGAGCAGAATTATTGGATGAAAGAAGAGCCATTGAAAATTCCAACATTGTGAATGGTTCGTCCAGAAAACCGTTACTTCGGGTGGTATCCCGTAAGTTCGGTTTTGTTGGAACAGAGTCTGGACAAACCTTTTAGCGAAGTCGAATATCCACTGCATGGAGTATTCTTCACTCTCATTGGAGGATGAGCGGTTTCGCATGTAACGAGCCTTTCTCCAAAGCGTTGTCATCGAGGTTTCTCTAGATAGTCCCTCAACAAACGAACGCCAATAATTGCGTTTCTTTGCTTTGAGTAAGTTTTTAAGCTTTTTTCAAGCTTTAGGTACTTATCAAAAAGCTCACATGTTTCATGTCTACGATAATCTTTAAACGCATCGGATTTCTCAAGATACAACTTAGTGCATTCGTCATCCCATCCAGGGGTGGCGGGTCTTCTTTGAGGATGCACTTGGAACACGTCGTTTCTGAGATTCTAATGCACTTTTGTACATCAGTTCGGAAAGAAAACGATACTCTTCTAATGGTGGAAGAGGATCGGTAGAATCAATACCAAGGGTTACCGCCGATGTAAAATGTTGCCAATCAATATGCTTCGTGAGGTCATAAGCAACATGGATTGACTGGTCTGTTTTTGAAAACTATTTGTGATTGAGATAATAATTGGTAAGTGGTCACTACCATGGGGATCATTGATTACCTTCCACAGACAATCTAATGATAGTGAATTAGAGCACAAAGATATGTCAAGTCGACTCTCCCTGGCAGGAGGTTTTGCTATTCGTGTCGCTTCCCCAGTGTTCAAGATGGTCAAGTTGAAATCGTCGCATAAGTCATAAAAAATACCCGCTCTATTGTCATCGTATTGTTCGCCCCAAGCAGTACCGTGGGAGTTCAGATCACCCAGAATAAGAACTGGAGATGGAAGTAATGTAATTGAACTCCAGAGTTGACGGCGGTTTATTGATGTCCTCGGAGGGACATAGACAGAAGCAATGCAAAGATCTTTATTCTTTACATTTATTTGGCAAGCGACGATTTCAATGCCTGAGATTATTGGGAGTGAGATTTTATAGAAGGGGTAGCATTTTTTGATCCCCAAAAGGACGCCACCATATGAATCATCTCGGTCCAGGCGAATAATGTTAAAATCGTGGAAGTTTAATTCATCTTCAGAAGAAAGCCATGTTTCACAGAGAGCAAATATATCACAATCAGAATTGTGAATCAAATACTTGAACGAGTCTAATTTAGGTATTAGACTACGACAGTTCCACTGTAATACGGTGATCATATCTTGAACCTCGCTCGACAAATTATTCATCGAAAGATATGAATTCACCAATGAGGGGCCATGATACAGTCAATTGCTTGAAGTAGTTTCCAACTATAGGAATAAGCAGGTCAATAAGTCCTCGAGGCGGTGAAGCATCCGAAAGACCAAGAGCATTTAAAATGTTATCCACAATGTCCCTAAAATTAATCTTACCTCGCTTGGACGGGATATTCTTAGAATTGCGAGCAGACGTAGTACTTTTTTTGTGTTTTTGACAACCTCTTACGGTTACTGTTATTAGGTAGCGGCGGGGCGGCATAGCTACAGCTAGGAACGGATGCATCAGCTATTACCGGTTTATTCGGTTTTTAAATGGACCCCCGCTACCTCCATTTTTTGCAAGCTTTTGAGAGTGGCTTTTATTTGTTTCCGGCGCACACCCGGGGAACTACCAGGCTTCCTTTTACCGGGGGCGTGTACCTCCGGAAATCCACTCTCATCGGCTTCGTCAGAGTCCAGTTCATCGGAAGACAAAATTATAAAAGGATTTTCATTTCTGGGGCTGATGCAGACGATGCAGACGCTCCGTTTTGCGACTTTAACATTTCTGCATACGTCTGCTTGGAGCGTTCTTGAATGAAACGTCTCACATTACCAGTGCGCTTCTTGTACTCAGGGCAATTCTGCAAATCATGGAGAGGCTCTTTGCCACAGTAAGCACACTTTGTTGCTTCCTGTTGGCAAGCCTCCTCTAGATGCCTTTGGCCGCATTTGCCACAACGGGGCTTGTTGTCGCAAAAAGTAGCCGTATGACCCAACTGTTTGCACTTGGTACAATTAAATACCCTTGGTACAAAAGGCGCACTGGGAAAAAAACATTATCGATTTCAACAAACTTTGGGAGAATTGATCCGGCGAAGGTAACTTGAAACGAGTCCGACGGTGAATACGTCTTTCTTCCATCTACCATTGATGATGCATGCAATTGTTTACATTCTAAAATTTCAATGGTAGACGAAACAGAATTAGGAAGTCGCCCCATACCTTCCATAACGTCTTCACACGTCAGGCTCGCTGCAGAAACCACACCATCTATCTCCACATCTCGAGATGGGATGTAGACGTAGTACTCGGCATTGTAACCTACGTCACTAGCAATATCATTTGCAATTTTATATGTACGTGCAGTAACACGCAGTTTGTTTCGGTTGACCTGATGAAATTCGGTCCCCGGATAACGACGCGTCAAATTTCTTTTATGCCTAAAAATCTAAGGCTTTCACTTTCTGCCGAAAGTAGACAACCCAGGAGAAGCAGAAGACGGCTGGTAACAACGCGCCCTAAAAACATCTTTGGGAGGCAAGACGCCCCCTGTAGAATCGTCCATGCAAAAACAAATTCAAGGCAAAAAACAAGTAAAAAAAAAATAAATATAGATGATTTTTTTGAACCACCTATAAAAAGCGATATTTTTTTGAACCACCCTATGCAGAATGATTCACTATACGGGAGAGATATACAAAGACACTAACAGATGAGAGGAACAATAACAAAAATGTGCTATTTACTTGCTTCTTGCAGCGTGCCGGTGTGGCACTTTCTGCTGTTGCTCGCAGACAAAGCACCGCTTGCTGACCGGCGGTGGATGGAGCGATGACCTTCTCTGCTGCGATGATGCTTTATGAGGTTACACTTTTCACCTCGGGTGCTTGACGAGGGTACTGGCTGGACAGATCATCCGTCGGACTCGGCCGGGAATGTCTGCTTCCCTAAAGGAACGCTCGGCTGGATATCGGTGGTTCAATCAGAGCACTAATTTCAATCACCGCGTGGTTGATAGCGGGTTGACAAAACAGAGCAAAAAAGGTGGTGCGGAGTGCGAAAAAAACTGAACCGAAGCTCTTCAGCGTTCGATGCGGAATGAGAATTAATTCTATCTTGTGATTGTCACTCTCGCATACTCCAATTTAAAATTATATTTTACCAATTTTTATCTTTTTAAAATGAATTTGATTTTTTCCTCTCAACATTTACAAACCGATCTTTGTCAGATCGGTCTTGAAAATCAAACAATCCTCAGATCAGCATTTTTGCCACATCACCGAATCATCCCGGACCAGTCTACCAAGTAATACTTCTCTTATTTTTGTCTCCCCCCCCCCCCCCTCCGGCATACGTACTCGTCCCTCATATTCCAATTTGTTCCTCAAGGAAAAGGCAAATCAACATGAGGGTGGCGGCATGGCACAGGAATTCGCCAATGGTTTTGATCTTCCGAGAATGATAAAATATTTTGCCACGGGCACTGCCTAGCAAACATCTTACCATCCAGTCAGCCCAGCCCGGCCGTCATCACAGAAGAAAACCATAACCGGGTAAAGCGCATGTGACATGTGATCTTGCTTAGTGTTTGTAATATTTCCTTCCTTGACGTCTCGAACATTTTTACCTTCAGGATTGTCTGTGGTTCTTGCTTTGGTGCAATGGTGAGTTGACGCTGCGTTGGTTTCGGGGGAATGGAGGGGTAGTGGGCGTTTGCTGCGAACAAAAGTGGTATTTTATGGGATATTTTGTGAAAATATTATCTCTAGTTATCTGTTAAATATAAGAGAGCTAGTATGGTGCGAGAATGTGCACATATTTTGGGAGATTGGCACTCTGCATATCAATATGCTGGAAACGCAGAGGGTTTCCGTCAACAACCGAGACTATCGGTGAGATTTCAGTTCGACAAAAAAAAAGTCAAATTATTTCGTTCGGTAGAGTCAGTTAAATTGTGTCAAATACATTGCATTGGAGGCGGACGTAGCTGGTGAAATTAATATAATTTGAACGTGTTATATTCTTGTGATTTTCACCTAACAGATACATGGTGCATTGTGGAAATTTATTGGAAAGGACAATGAGTGCTACCATCTGCTTACCTAATTAATTCCCGAAATTGGGTCAGTAGGTGGCGCTTGCTGGCATGCAAAATGTTTGAAATAATTGGTTCCAACATGCGTTATCTCGAGATTCTGGTCATATGGGAAGTTACTATCTTCAGCAATGTTGTTCAGTAGGTCAAGGTCTTCCGGTTGGTGCATTGTAGTCCGGAATTGGCTCACTACGCGGTCAACTAGGAAGACGCCGTCTTGGACAGGTTTGTTCAGTTTGTTCAGGTTGCAATATGGAGGTATTTAGTTGATGTCTGACGCCATTTTGGAATCCACATGGCGGCTTACGGTTTCAGAAGTTAAAAACTGGGAATTGCTGTCAAAAATCCTGCCATATAGATATCTATTCTATTTTATAGTTCTATGAGATTCGAGAAACGGGTTTGCAAGAATATGAGCTAAGCAGTAATAGTAGCTATGTAGTTGAAACCTTTCCTGCAGCCCAATCACTTATTTTTTTTGATGTACACAAATGATTCCTCGTCTTGAAAGCTATGGAATTGAGGCTAATCTGCTGAAGGTGCTGGGTTATCAAGATCCGGATTACTAGTTCAGTGGAATTCTTCAGATAAATTAATGGAAGGTCTTTAGAGAAATTTGGGAAGGTTCATAAGAGAAGTTCAGGGAATTTCTTCAGAGAAATATAGGGACGTTCTGCAAAGAAGTTCAGGGAATTCATTTAGAGGAGTTGAGGGATGTTCTTCAGAGAACGTTTGATAATTACCCAGAGAAGTTCGGACAATTTATTCAGAGAACTTCAGGAAAGTAACTTCAATTCTTCCGAGGAATTTCAGGGATGTTCTTCAGAGGAACTACAGGGAAGTTCTACAGAAGAACTTCAGGAAAATTTGGGGTCGTTCTTTACAGAAGTTCAGGGGAGTTCTTAAGAGAACGCACTTCAAGAAAAGCACCATCTTATCATATGATGACTGTACGGATTTGCGACTAACACTAAACGCGGTGAAAATGCTAGGATAACCACTGTTCGAGGGGTACTGAACTGTATTGCTCGCCTGATTATTTTAATAGGAATAACACGGTAGATGCATAAGGACAGAGTATATTTTGAACTGAGCTGGGTTTCCTTCTGGGTATTATATATACTTGTATATCTATAAGATCAGTACTGAGACCGTATGTAGAGATCCGAACGGAAAGCGAACTCAATACGTTGTATATCTAGGTGTGTTCCTGCTCTATCTGATAACAGTGATAATCCTTACACCGAATGTGCTTGGGAGAAAGAGCAAAATCTATTCTAGTTGTTTTGAAGATTAATAGGGTATATGCTCAATTTAGTTCCTTAACAATGACTTTTTACGCTTCAAATTGCGCACTACTGGCTTTGGTTTCGATCCACTCAGTTTTTCCAATTTAAAAACGGGTGAATGTACGTTGGAGTCAGGGATCAAAACCAAAGGTTTAACATCGGAACTGGTGGAATCGTAATTTGACTCTCAACGATATCATCTTGAAAATACTTAGCTGGGTCCTCTAGATCTAGACTTTCGTCGGATCAAGAATTGAAAAACAGGATAATACACTTACTTTGAAGTATACACTTCCACATGTGATCGAGATTAGTTGGTTCCCACAACACCGGATGTTGGTCCCACAGCTCAATCAAGCGGATTTTATTTTCCTGGTTCATTTTTGCTCTAAAAATACCGCGAAAACACAAACTAGCAAAATATTCAAACGAACTGTCAAAAAACTTCGACCAACAAACTATGAACGATTCCGTCCGGATGGAATAGTTCATAGCCTACTACTGTAACATAGAAATTATCGCTAGAGTGTACACATGACAACGGGCACGAATCTACAGGGGATGATCAAAAAGGAGAAGACTAGCAAAATTTTGTCCATATTCAAAGTGATACAGTTCGGTGAATAATTAACCGATTTTGATGAAACTAGAAGCATTCAAAGGGGAATTTATTCTTGTTTTAGTATGTTTAATCAAAATTTAATTTGATTTCCGGGAACCGGAGATATCACGGATACTTTAAGGTTAAGTCAAATATGCTAATTTTCTGCAGCTCGTTATTTTTCATGTTACTTGAAAATCGGGAATATTATATTTTTCTCAGAAACAAAAATTTATAACAAGTCTGTCAGTGGTTAAAGATCTTAAATCGGCCCATAAACAATCGAGATATGGCTATTTCCGTAAAATGTAGTTTTTTACCCAATTGCCTGACACTTCTTATGTTGAAAAACTCCTTTTTAATTTATCTGTAACTCTGCGTACCCTTAACCAAATTACTGCAACTTTTTCCATGCGATTACAAATTTATCCTTATTTTTGGAAGTGTAGCGGACATTTCGTTATTTTCCGTAGTTCCGGATTCATTATCGGGAATCGTGAAGGAAGTACCCTACCAGTGTAATGGCCAGAGTTAGAACTGTATCAAACCTGGCTTGCGACATATCAAACTTCATGATTTTACAAACCAATACCACTGGTAGTCAACCTGAGAGTATTCTTTCACATTGGCCACACCTGGTGACGTTCCGGATTCCCGGTTCCCCCAGGGAAGTGGCCAGTTTTCGAATGATGTCAAACCCTGGCTTGCGACACATCAAACTTTATGATTTTACAAAACAATACCGCTGGTGGTCAACCTGAGAGTATTCTTTCACATTGGCCACACCTGGTGACGTTCCGGATTCGGTTCTCCAGAAGTAGCCAGATTTGGAATGATGTCAAACCCTGGCTAGCGACACATCAAACTTCATGATTTTACAAATCAATACCGCTGGTGGTCAACCTGAGAGTATTCGGTCACATTGGCCACACCTGGTGACGTTGCGGATTCCGGGTTCCCCCGGGGAATTGGCGAGATATAGAACGATTCCAAACTATGGATTGCGACACATCAAACTTCATGATTTTACAAATCAAGATTACTGGTGCTCAACCTGAGAGTTTTCGGTCACATTGGTCAGACCTGGTGACGCTCCGGGATATCATGCGAATTTCTCAAGATATGATTGCAAAAACTTCAAATGAATTTTTTGCCACTGTTTCAACTTTTGGGTGTAAGGCTGGAAATCCATGCCCGATGCCAATTTGGAATCCAAGATGGTGACTTCTTTTGCGGAAAAAGCAAAAAATACTATCAAATACTCGATGTTTTTGAATCGAAAACGGCGTATATTGGCTGAAAATCGATGTCTGACGCCATTTTGGAATTCAAGATGGTGGTTTCTGATGTCAGAAATTTGGGGAACTCTTTTAAATATCCTGCAATGTGAATATTTTTGGAACGCAAACGGCGTTTTGATTCCGGAAATCGATGTCCGACTCCATTAGGAATCCATAATGGCAGCTCCATTTCCGTAAAGTGTTGAAAATACTCTCAATACCCTGCAATGGATTTTGCCATTTTGGAAACCAAGATAACGCCTTCTGGTTTCGGAATAAGTGGGAAATGCTGTTGAAAAAAACTTACATTATCGCAAATTTTGGAATCCAACATGGTGGCTTCTGTTTCGTCAAAAGTTTTGCTTGTTTGAGCTAGGGTATACAAAAATTACGTACGTTTTTCAAGGCGCTCATGCTTATGTAGGTTTTTCGAGATTTTGAGCATATTGAAAAAAAAAAATATCATCGGAAAAGTTGTTCAGAAGAATAACTGCTATCGATTAATGGATGAATATTTCGGCCTTGTTTGTTCGGGCGCTTACATTTCTTCTACGATTTATAGTAATAACAGATTTGAAATGGTCTTAGGGCAGAAATATTAACCAGGCTCTTTTTTTTGTAATTAAATACAAACTTCCTAAATTTTACTTAATGGAATTGGCTTACAACGTTTTTCGACTGATTTTTAGACATTAATCTCTGTTCCATTCGTTCACATGACTGAATGTATATACTGGATTTCAAAATGGTGTCAAACATCGATTCACAGTCTTCGTACACCGCTTGTTGACAGTATTTCCCAATATTTCCGAAATTGAAGTTGGGCATTGATTTCCGGCATCAAAACGCCGCCTGCTTTCCAAAAATATGTATATTGCAGAGTATTTGACAGTATATCTCATTTTTCTGAAATCTGAAGCCACCATTTTGAATTCCTTAATGACGTAAGACATTGATTTCTAACCATTACACGAGCTGAATATCGATTTCTAGCCTAGGAATAGCGTCGGGCATCGATTTCTTGGCTTAATTGACCATTACTAATTCAAAAATATCCAAGTTGATGAGTATTTGACAGTAATTCGTACTTTTAACGAAATAGTAGCTGCCATCTTGAAATCCTCACTGGCGTCAGACATCAATTTTCCACCTTTATACGCAAGGTTTTTGACATTCATTTCCAGTTTTACTGAATTCATCAGCTGATTTCATCAGCTACGTCGCCTCCGTCCAGATGGGTGAAATTGCAGTAGCCGGGTGCCACCACCCACTTTCGGACAGCGATAAAAAGAGAAATCATTCTATAAAATTTAGCTGCATTTCAAAATTGAATAACTTTCTTTTTTTTAACCAGTTTATTTATTTATACTGTTCAATCGCGCAAGCTTTACAGAGCCATAGACAGTTTTTGTGGGTTACATACAAAAAAGAAACTATTTTTTCAACAAGCTATGATTCTTCTTCTTTCGTGGCGGCGATATAATGTTTGCTTCTTCTTGTTCCTTTGCAATTCTAGCTGACTCTTTATGTTTGTTGATCTTCGTTGACATAAATGCGGCGAACTGTATCAACGCACGATCAGAAGAGAATTCATCTCCTTCGGTTGATCGTTATCCACTGGCATCATAGCAGCTTCCTCAAATTCTCCGTCCAGAACCTCTAGCGTTTCTGATTCCTTCTCACCTGCAACCTCTGATCCTACGGTGGATGCACCTCCGGTTACTGCAGAACCATACGTTGCCTTCAATCTACCGGTCTGTTCCCTGTCTTGTTGACGCACTTTCGGCTGACTCCGAGCATTCCTCTTGGGGCAGGATGCCATCAGGTGCCCGTCTTCCTTGCAGATGGGGCATTTGAAAGTTGGGGGATAGACAACCAGAAGCACCGGGAGTTTCCAGTCGGGGAGCTGTTTGTGTTCCTGCTGTCGATTGCCTGGGTCTGCCAGCAGGGAGTGACGGAAAATCACCGGAGCAGCTTCCTTCTTCCGCCTCACTTTGTTGTTTGTCGAGGCCTGTTTACGGATTTGCATGAATTCTTCACGTTTTGGGCACTGCCGATCAGAACCCGCATATGTACGCCACGGTTTCCTCCACTGGACAATTTGATGTCTCATGGTTTTGGACGCAGTTGCTGCAACGTGCGTTCATGTTGCAATTTCGTGTACCATGATCAAAATCGTGGCACCGTTGGCACTGCGTCACGTCACGATGGCCACCACGATATGGTTACCAGCGAACGATAATGGAAAAAAATGGATCGGATGGCTTGCAGGGCATTGAGCGTCACGGTCCCTTTCTTGAAATGCACCAGGAAAAGGCTATCCGGGTACTTTTTAGCATTCTCGTTCTTCCTCTTCATTCGGAAGACATCGGTTGGGGCGATCTTGTACCGGTCCTTGATTTCCTCTTCGATTGATTTTGGGTCGTAGTTCGGGAGACCTCTGATGACAGCCTTGAAGGGATTCTTACTAGGAATGCCATGCGTAAAAAATCCTCCTTGGAATCTTTTAGGAACGATTTAACCAAATCGTATTCCCCTCTCTTGCAGAGCATCACTTTGGTTCCGATGCGGGAAAGCTTGAACTCGGTGGCAATGCCCATCGATGCGAAATTGCTCACGATAGAAATCAGTATTGACAGTCTAAAAAGAACTGTTTGGGTTTGTGGTTATGTGTGTCTTTTGTAGAAGCAGGTTATAGTACTCAAGCACCTTATTTTGCTCCTAATTGTCGCACCTCCCGCAGCCTGGCTTTAATTTCTCCATTGGCCAGGTCAACCGACTGCATAAAAAATGGCTGCTTAGCCAAAGCTGCTCGCCAGTGCACCCTCCAGAGTGCTTGCCACCGCCAGCTGTCACTCCAGCCCTCTTCGATCCGAATATCTTAGAAATCGTCAAACAACTGAAGCAAAACGCTCAGGTGAACCCCTTTTAAGTTTTTAATTGATGCATAGGAGACGTAAATATGTAGTGTGTGATAGGAGAATACTGTGCATTTAGTAATTTTAATCTGAAATATCGGCAATATAACCTTATATTTGCGTTATGTTCAATAGATTAATGTTGAAAATCAATAGTTTTCAAATCGACGCTTAGAAATATTTCCGATTGATTGGGGAAAACCTTTTAAAAATGAGCGCTGGGTTTTTCCGAACAGCTTTGAATTGTTGTTGGAAAGCGATATCATGCAGTTCCAGTTCAAGTTTACAAGAGACTCTGAGTGCTTTTAAGAGCTTGGAATAACCGGACACTGTGGGTTGATAACGAAAGAACCCTCCGTTATCCCTCTCCAGCCGACAACTTCCCGAAGGACCGTGAACAATCCTTCAAATTGGCTGTTTGTCCTTGGCTAGCTGTGGATCTTACGAATTCTTAAACGTAGTTGATACATACTCCCAATTCCAGTCAATTAGAAAAATGGACCTTTATTCACTTTTTGTTAAGCAAACAATACGCAGATACGCGGAGAAAAAAAACCAAACTAAAATCTCGACTCGACTAAAATTGAAAATTCTAGATTACAGGGTGTAGAGATGGAAGCAGAAATTGGGAAGGATCGAGACCTTCAATCGGATGGCCAAGGAAGGCGACCCCAACGGACCATAAGATAGCCGGAGAGGTTCAAGCGCATGTTCGTCTATAGCGATTTCTTTCGTTTGATAGTTTCGTTCTCTTAATGTTTTATTTGAAATCAGCTTTCTTTTTAACACGAACCTGATTTAATTATTGGATGCGTTACCATTTCTATATTGAAATGAATCGTTAGTGTAGGCAGGAAAGAGAATGTAGAGAGTATCGCATGCACTATGTATTTAATCAATCATACCTTAGCAATATCTAGGAAAAGAGAATGCTTCTCCACAGGAATTACTCTCAAATTTTAAGAAGTTTATATTGTTCATCAACTTTCATGAACATCCCTGGTTGATTAGATTTGAACGACCCTTCTAGTGCCCCTTCCCCCTACGTTGCGTGGTTTCGCAAACTTCGCGTTGCAAGGATTATCACAGAGAGTAGGCATTGATTGTAAAAATCAGTCTCCTGAAAATTTTACTGGTGAAAGCGCGTAACAAAAATGAGCTCCGAACATTGGAAGGTTTCCAACATGGATTAGGCCGGTGACGATGATCGACGAAATCACGACACCCTAGTCTAGAAATAAAAGAGTCCCGACAGTGCAATAGGAAGCAAAATTTATAAAAGGGGGCGGGCTCGGTCATCAAACACTATCGTAGTATTAAATGTGGCATAAAACTTAATGAAAGAAGAAACAATTTTGAACCATTTGCTATTCGTTTTTGAAGGCCCTGATAGGGAAAACCAGTGTTTTAACCTGTTCATATATAGATTTATATGGGTGTGAAAGTAGGTAAATTGCAGGCACATTATTGACCTATTTATACTAAAAGCAAATCCCGGAATTAAATGGAATCGGAATTAAAGCGAATCCCGGAATTAAATGGAAAATATTATTTTTTTATGTGCGATCGGCGAATGAACGACGTAACTCTGTTCAGTCAAACGAGAGTTTATTTAGGGGGGACATACAGTTAGAATGACCGAAAACATCAATTTCTTTTTATTGCATAAAAAGTTCGTAAATTTCCCGTAGAATACGCTCCTGAAACCCTTTTTTTGAAATTCGAACTCCTACCCGAGCAGGACCGAATAACTAGATAGCTAGCCTTGGTATTTATGAGCTCAGATTAAGAGGTAAAATACCTGAGGATAATACCATAAAATTGTTCCCACAATGTTATGCAAATACCAAATTGATGTAAGACAATACCAAAATAGTACCTCTCAGGTATTCCCAGGTATCCAAAATAACAAGTTTTGTTATTCGAGAGATATTTTGCTTGCAATTCTAAGGTATTTTGCTTAGGTATTTTACCTCTTAATCTGTGCTCTTCAATACCAAGGCCAGTTATCAAGTGCAAAATTAGGTATTCATATGTTGTTGTCTCCTGCTCGGGTAGTGTTTCATTTCATCGTTTTTCGAAGACGCCTTCTTGCGCGTGGTTTGAGTTAAAACTTCCCCTTGAATTTTTGTTTTCAAAAATGAGTTTTTTTTCTCGTTCTAACTGTATATCCCCCCTTAACGTTCAAAAACCTTTCACTCTAGCGCAACGCTCTCATCTTTCAATATTTCAAAATTACACCCGGTTTAGTAAAGAGAAACACATAAATGTAGAATCAACATTGCTGCGGCCTCATGTGATGAATATGAACCAGTTAAACCCTCCCAAATATGATCAAGCTCAACTACCTGCGTTTAAGTTATCCCTTCCACTGGCTCCCCATCCTTCAGCTTGTTACGAATAATGGTTTGGTTAATTTTGGATTCGTTGGTCATGCATAAATAATAAATTTGTTGTGAGTGTGATTCATTCTCAAGCTCCTGGGATGAATTTTGCCCCTCGGACTGGATGGGCTGTGATATATGGATGTAATAACATTTGAAGTTGATGGAATGCATCTATCTGGGTCGAGTTAGAATTATCAATCTGCTCGTGTGCTCGTGTAAGTTTCGGAGTCCGCATTCGACTAAAGTGGGTATGGTAGCTTGTGATGTGGTTGACGTAATGAAATTTGATTTTTGTTTGTGTGAAACGAAGCAAAAATCTTCGTACTTGATGATTTGAAAATAGACTAAAATTAATGCAATTGATTTATCCCCAAGAGTTCGAATAAATGCGAGTCGTTGATGGAATTCCTGAAAGGTACCCGAGCAGTAACGAATAACTTGATAACTGGCCTTGGTATTTAAGAGCTCTGCATAAGAGGTAAAATACCGGAGGATAATACCATAAAATTGTTCCCACAGTGTAATGCGAATACCAAATTGAGGTAAGACAATACCAAAATAGTATCTCTCAGGTATATCCAGGTATTCCAGATAACAAGTTTTGTTATTCGAGAGATATTCTGCCGGAAATTCTTAGGTATTTTACCTCTTATGCTGTTCGCTTTAATAACAAAGCCAGTTATCAACATCAAAATTAGGTATGCATATGTTATTTTCTCCTGCTCGGGTAGTTTCATCTCTGATACTGGACCTGTTTGCTCATGGTCAGTGAATCCTTTTTTATGATGAAATTAATTGTTATTGACAACGCAAAATATCCACGATGATCAAACGTTCTCTCTCATTAGCATGACTGTTTCCAATTCCAATTTACGTCGCACGCATTTTAATTTCATTGTTTCCGGAAATAGCACTGGTTTTTCATTTTTCATTCCACGCTTCAATGCATTCCAAATGCAGCGAAGCAAAGAAAAAAGCTCTCACGCGAATAAACCACACGAAAATTTTAATTTTCATCCCGAATTTATCCACAAATGTGTTTACCTGCTGACTGACGCTTTTTAGTAGCTGACATGTGAAATTTTGTGTTGCATTTTTTCACCATTGTTCACGTGTTGGTGAGGCTATGGTTTATTTTTATTCCATAGAACTTCCGAGTTGGTTCGGCGCTTTCTATTTACATTTACCAGGACGAGCGGGAGTGGCACTAGAATGGCAACATCAGCTCACTGCTGTCTGTTGCTGTTGGCGTATTTTGAGCCAAACCATCTCACTCGTTGTTTGCCGTTTTTGTTTTTTGTTTGGCAGTTGCGCATGGCACAGTGGGTTTTGCGTTTTGGTAAAAAAAAAGAAACGGAATTAGTTTTTAACTTGAAATAAGATTAGATTACATTTAGGCTGTGTCCCAATTCGAGGATTAATTTTAATTTTCACTTAAAGTTGACAGATGGAAAATAAACTATTTAGTCTGCTACTCGAGCTGACTTATTTCTGACAGATGGGAACTCAATTTTGACAGACGTCTTATCGAAAGTATTTTGATCAATCTCAAAGGGATTTTAATCGATCAATCGACTATTTTCCATCTGTCAAGTTTAAGTAAAATTAAAATTAATTCGTGAATTGGTACCCAGCCTTAGATATAAAAACATTGTAAAATTTCATTTAAATTTTCAAAAACTAACCTTACTTATTTCACTTACGGGTCAGCCACAATTGATACGTTGCGGATGCGTTTGCGTGAATTTGACAGTTTGCCCATGGGTTTTCTGTCAAATTTACGTCAACGCATCCGCAACGTATCAATTGTGAGTGACCCTTTATTGAGTTTGAGTAGGCTTTTAGGCAGCTAATGCGCTCAGTGGTCTAAAAATTCCTTTACTGTTTAAATTTTTCTGATTTTTCTAAACGACGAATAATCTTTTCTAAGTAGGATGACCAAACGTACCGTTTTGAAAGGAACTGAACCGTGTTTACTACCTTTTTTGTCTGTCCCGTCTTTTTTCAAGTAATCTGAGATTTTTATCTTGCATGGGATGGTTAAACAATCTAAACCCGAATGAACAGGTAATTTGAAATTTCGATCAGTGTACACAAAGGTTTTCTGCTAGTAAAACAATGATCCATGTGATGATGGATGATGATGGAGATTGATGATGAGTTCTGTGATGTCATACTAAAAGAAAGAGTGTGATGCAAATAAATGAAATTCGGTGGAAGAGGTGCAAATGTGTTTTGAGAAGATTGATTCATTACTAATTTTTTGACAACTCCATTTGATTTTGCTGGAATTGTCGAAATTAAAGTACCGTTACACAGGATCCAATTAACATCCTTTTTTGTATAAAGCCTTACTTTTATTCAAAAATAACGCATTTGTATAAGTTATTTTGTTTCTGTATTTTGTATCTGAATGTATTTTATTTCTGAATCTAAATTTAACAGGGTACGGGACGGGTTTTAAGCAGTTTTTTCAGCACCTGGGACATTTGATGAAGCTGTATGTAATCTATAATTAGAACTGCTAATATTTAGTCGTTAATCCCTCTGCTTACTTCTATCTAATCAATACGAACATACCTTCATAAACGAGGGGATACCTTCCCAATTGCAGGGACTTATTTAAAGCTTGCAGATTGCTTTCCGATCATGAAAATGTTTTCTTCAGCTCCGCAATCATAAACTAACAATATTGTATGAGTGCGATTCCGTGCAGAAGTGTGAAGGCGAATGAAATAGGCCTTGCTGCAAACGTCAATTACCTCAACCTGCTCCCTCGTTTATCCGACCGCTCTAGAAAATAATCAACCAAAACATGTCGATTGCTATGATCACAAACTCATCTATTAGCACGTTATGAGACAGACGTACACGACGAAACTTTTAGTTTGTCATTGATAGGGTAACGGAATGTAATGTTAGCCTAGCTCCTTCATTGGCCTATGTATCAAAAGTGTCAGAAATCTAGCGATAATCAACAAACTCATGTTGCTTTAAGGAGGAACGATGTAATCCAAAGCAATTGAGACAAAATTAATCAATTAATAGTTGTTCACTTTCGTGTAATTTCCGATTTCTTGAACTTTTTGGGCATCATAATTTCAGTGATTAACCTGAACAGATGATCTACACGAGCTTCAAGTGATCTAAATTTGGCTTAATTGAATTGATAAAGCGAGTAATGCAGTCTGAATGTGCAGAACATAGTTAAAGGTTACAAACTAACTGTTCACATTGCTAAAATAACATTTATTTTAAAAGAAAATCGTAGACCCAATGTTGGGGACATATTTTTTTGTATGTTCCCAACTATGGCCTGTTGTATCAATAACGTAGTAAAATGATTGTTATGGGTAAAATTTCAAGTGGAAATGCATGACTTTGCGGTTGTTTATATTCAAATGGCTCATCTAAAGACAAACCGAAGGAACAAAGTCATTGTATAGTGAATTGTAGTGTTTTCATGATTGAATGGCTGATAAAACATATATGAACATCACTTTAGTGTTTCAAAGTAGTTTTACTTTAGTTTGATTTGTGGAATTTTGTGTTAAGTAAAGCAAATACAGCTAGCAATGCCTTAATGACTAAAATTAGGAAAAAAAACCCGTACGAAGACTGCATTTCATCAAAAATCGATCGAATGGGACGAAGTTGCATCCATGAACAGACCTAATTTGGTGCTTATAGACCGACATTAAATCCATATCCCTCGAAGGTTTGTGGCTTTATAAAAAGAGTTGTGTAACTTTTCGAGATACATACTACCAAATGTGTTCTTAAACTTATCTTGGCAAATGTCTAACTAGTTTAATTTTGCTTACAATTTAAAAACTGTATGAGTTATAATAAAATTTGAAATCGATTGTTGCATAGTAGGCTGAGTCAAGGGACACATACCCTATTTAGATTGTCATTGATGTAAGACTGTGACGAGAAACGGGATGCTTCGTTTAAAAACAAACAAATGTAAGAGACAGCAGGCGAAGAAGGGAGGAAACACGGGCCGTTTCAAAAGCAACAGTGATGCCATAGCTTCCGCTCATCAGCGAAGAATTATTTACCATTGAGTACTATCGGACAGCTTGGAAACATATTTTTTTTAAAGAATATGAGAGAGCAAGATGATGGACAATACAATCATAGTCGTAGATCAACCTCAAATTACTGGAAGATAGATGAAATAAGCGCTGATTTCAGATCATCTAAATATAAAAAGAAATTTAACTCAATGTTCAACATCACATTCTAACAACAAGTCTAGACGTGAGAAGGAGCTGATGAAGACATTCTCTCCGGTATACGTGACCAAATAAATTGAGCTTATGTTCGTATAATTAAAAGTGAAATACTTTTGAAAATGTAGGAGCTTTAGATCTATTTCTTAACAATTGATTAAAACCAACCCTGATTAAGCAGTTCCCTACCTTTTTATCAGGCCATTCTGACTGGAAATGCTCCTGATAACCTTCACACCGCAAATTGTCACTATTTCAAACGCGACAGGCTATACGTTTAAAGTCAAATTGCTTATTATTTTCAACCGTGATATCAGCTGTCACGGGTTTGTTTATTTAAAAACCAAAAGTATATTAGTCTGAATAAAGACTTCTCCAAATGTTTGAGTATGGAGGTGATGGGGTGTGATATATATGGGGTGAAGGAATCGATTTACGTACAAATTACATTTTTTAATCACACTATAGAGGCAGCAAAGAAGTCTAGTTTGGATTAAATCTTAAAAAATATCAGTTTATTAACATTTACAAATTTATTTTGTTCCACGTGGAACAAACCTTCCAACAAGTACCTTGCTACTCTATACGAGCATGTCTAGAAATGTTATCTTAGCTTGGTGCACATTAAATTATTTGCCGAGTAAACTATGTGACTTCAACCGTAAGACGTCGCGACTAAGAAGTCATTCAAGGTATACTTCCGTTGCGTGGTAGAACGGCAATCCAGTATTACTTTACTGTTTCTACTCAACAATAATGCATTGGACCCATTACAAGTATGGTTTTACACGATCTTACTCAACTATATTTGTGATCGTATAATCCAAATTTTCAATAAAAATAAATGCAGTATGTTTTAAAAAATTATTAAATACTATGCCATGCTATCTTAAATGAGTGCCATGCTATCTTACATCTTAAAATTTAATACCCTTTATTCACAGAACTGAGTGCTTATATTAAAGATGGCTTCTTCATGTACAAAATGATTATTGCTATATCTGTTAAAAATAAAATGTTAATTATTTATCAGCATTTTTTGATAACAATATATTTTGGTTCATATTTCAGGTCTAATTAAATGAATATCCTTGTATGAAAACGAAATCATAAGGCGTCGAATAATAAGTTCACGAATCTTCAATACGCGTTCAAGTGAAATAAGCCGAGGCGAGTTTATCGGCAGTCACTGGCAACAGATCAGGATTCAGCTACAGCAACCAGAAAACAAACTTTAAACCACTAGCTGCACGCTCAACTAATGCCTAAAAGAACTGAGCCGAAATCAAGGCAACAGTCAATCGATGCATTACTGGATTACGCAAACGTTCGGTTTCTCATGGCTGGCCATGAGTTGCGGACTGGGATACGTTGCGGACGCGTTTGCGTGATTTTTAAAGTTTTCCCATAGGTTATCTGTCAAATTTACGTCAAAGCATCCGCAACGTATCAATTGTGGGTGACTCTTCTGTACTTCAATATGTCGAATTTAAATGGTGGCGCTGTGGACGCCGATGGTCCTGTAGAAGTATTGATTCCTCCTTTTGATTGCAACTTCCTTTTTTTGATGAACCTTATAATTCAGTTTTCTCTCGCTTGTACCGACTTATGTTCAACGTGACCATCTCTTGAAAAATAGCTGTCCATATCCTCAGTATGGTAGAGAGAGATTTTAAATTTTCCACACACTCCACACAAGAATGAAAAAGCACGGAAGGCCTAGCTTCACCTGGAAGGATTCAATTTCGCAGGATTTTAGTAGGTACCACCGAATAAACAAAGCAGATTGGAAACAGCTAGTTCAGGATAATGAAAAACTTGGTGCAAAAGCGGAAGAAATATATAAAAACCTAGAAAGTGAAATTTCGGAAGGAGAAGATTCTAGCGAAAATAATTAGTTGATAATAAATTAGACAGCGGCCCTTCATCATTATCCTTACTAATATACAATAGGTTGAGCAGATAGAAAAAATGAAAGGCAAAAAAAAAAAGGAATAGCGAAGAGTTTAGAAATAAGAGCAGGTATAGGGAGTACCGCCGATAAAGTCTTGAAGCTGACTCACCATTTATTTATTGTAACTAAAAATATCAATGTGTGATCACAATAATTTATTTTCAATTAATTAAAAATCACAATAAGAGTTCAGAAGCAAACGATCATACTAGTAAACATTAAATAATAAAAAAAATAAAGTGAACAAAACCAATTAGCACAAAAGGAATTTAAAAAAAAAAAAAAAAAAACACACACAAATGAATGAGACAAAAATCAAAAAAAAAAATAATTGAAAAAGTCTGCAACATAAAAGAAATGATAGTAACGTATTTAATTCATAAATTGTAATAATAATAACAATAAGTGCAAATAACATGGAGCATAAAATAAACTGAAATACAAAAATAGTAAAAAATAGGTTAGTTAAAGCAATGAAAATATAAAAAAGGCAATAATTAATAAACGTTTAGTTTAACAAAATACATAGTAAACCTTAAGGCCACAACATAACAAGCTCAAAAATGCGCATAAATTTTCTTGATTTTTTTCCCTTAGTTTCCGATTAATTTAAATCAAATTGATCAAGCAAAGAATCTCTTCTAAATTAAGTAGTAGTACTAAATCAATTGACATAGTCCCGGTAAGTCTAAGATAAACTAAAGATTCAAAAAAGAAGTATCTCTTAATAAAGATGCAAAATATAAATAAATAAAAATAAAAAAAAATAAAAAAAAAAAAAGAACATTACGGTTTTGATGCGAGGGAGGATGGGAGGACGTTACTATCATTTCAAATAATTTATCACCTAAACGATGTTCAATTATAATGGAACATAATAAAATGCATATGTTTATTTTGCTTAGTGACCGTTAGTATTAGTTTAATAAACTGAAAAATAAACCATAAAATAATTGGATCATTAAAAGGGAAATATAAGCGTTTCTAATTACATACTACATATTTATATAAGAAGATATTGATTAAAATAATTCAATTGCCAAATTAAAAGAGAATTATGATGCGATATTCAATATTAAAAACTCAAATAACAATATAATGATTAACAAAGTTCCGTAAATAGTCAATCAAAGAAATATAACGAACAACTAAATAAATAGATTAAGTGCAAAAAGTGTCAATATATTTCGTGTACATCAATTAATGCTACCAGTAATTCGAGGATAACTGAATTTTAATGACTCCTTTAGGGTCATAGGTATATACCGATAATACGCACCCGTTAATGTATCCATAGATCGGTGTATGAGCTTTTCGCGACGATTGGTTGGTATTCTTCACCCATAATTGGGTGGATTGAGCTTACCGTGTGCGCCGCGGACCGTCAACGGAGGTGAGTAAACGGGAGAAGCACAGCTGACTAGCAAGGGACCACTCCTGGATCACACGGCGGCCTGCCATTGAGGAGTGAACTGGGTGTGTAAGTGGGTATATGTGTGTGGGTATGCGGTACCGCAAAGTAGCTAGAATTTTCCTTAATTATTTCAACGATTGAGTAATATGGCAGGTGGTTCACACTCTCTCACACCGACGCGCCACCACGATATTCCGATAGAGACACCATGATACTACAATATATTCCTCTCGTTCATACCGCGGTCATAGAGTATAGAGCGAATGTAGTGATAATGATATGATAATCAGAAGCGAGAGAGGGGAGCATTCTCAAGAGAAGGATAACTCTTACAGGAGACTGGCAGAATAGAGGGGTTGGCGGTGGTTGGCGTGTAGAGTTTTGTATATATGCCAGATATACAGCCGAACAGTAGCCAGCAACGACAAAACGATCTTCTTCCAAAAGATGAGTGATGGCTTAGGTTGAACCATCGAGAGGGAAGAATAGCAGTGGTACAGAGATGGAACCAGGGTGCGGTGCGGCAATCAAGTTGGGAGAATGTTAACACTATCCACCTGAGTTCTTTTGAAATTTATAATTCTATACATTTCATTACAATTATTACGCCAGAAAGGTAAATTTCTCTCAGGTACCATACAGTTTAGGAGAGCAGGTCTTGCGGTTATAGGATGATCATCTCCTGGTAGAAGCAGCAGTAAGAATGGGGATCAATTTTCAGCTGTATCTAGCACCGTCGGAGTTGCCTTCTCGAAAGTAGCAATGGGTGTATATATAGATGTGTAGATACTAGTATGTGTTATTATATGATGCATGTTTTTTACAAGCTCTAGCATATTTTCATTAATAGAAATGTTGACGACTCTCTCGACCACTCAATCTTTAATTCCTTCATTATATTTTCCATTAAATGGCGTAATATGACCTCACATTTCAGTACACGATCATCAACTACTATTTGAGCGGTTCAGAGGAACACAGCTGTTCATCATTATTAATTGCATATCATAAATATGATATTATGGAAGAAGTAATAAAATAATTAATAAAATTTTAATTGCTTCAGATTGGTGATCCGGCCGGTATAATTATTTTATTGCATTATATCAAATAATATTCAAAATTAATAAATGCTCTTCATTCCAGAAGGTTACATATCCATATGTCATGATTAAATAGTAATAATATAATATTAGGGTTTTATATACAATTGAATGCTTTATTGATATTCATACCGCAATGAATAATAAGAGGACCTTCACATTCCAGAGATACAGTCATCTATCAGTGATACATAGTGGTACGAAGCTGCATATTATTGTTACTGCCTTAATATTATTATTTCAGCAGGTTAATTAATTTATTTTAACATGGTTATCATAGGCTCGTGAACTCCAACTATTACATATTTTAACTAAATATCCTTATATAATTTTTTGCACTACTATATATTCATATATAACATATTATTATTACATTACATCTATATTTATATAAATATAATAAATAATGGGAGGGAGGGAGCACCAGGGTATCACTCAAGCTGAAACTGGACGATGGTTTGATTGACTGCCTGAGTCTAGGAGGGAACAAACAGTATCATTTCTTATCCTACCGATTCGAGTGTGGTGCTGAGAGTTCTACTCCAACAGTTTCAGGGAGAGTGACGCGCCCTTCTTAACAAGCCATCCTGTAGAAAGCTTAATGAGTATTGCAGAATTGTGTTATTCGAATTGTTGGATCATATCGTTGGAAGGAGATTCTTAATTTCCCGTGGATTTCGTGTAAGTGTCTCTGCTTACGGGTCCATCCCTCCGTTTTTGGCCCTTCATACAGCGATAGTGCGAATTCAAATCGGTGGGCCAATTTGATCTTGCTATTAAGTGGAGCTGCATCCAAGCCAAGGGCTAGAGAGGATGGTGGCTACCATACATACATACATATACTGCAGTGATTGCAAATTCGCTTTGACACTGCATAACAAAGGAAGAAAGAATAATGTTTCTTACATTTTCTGACATTTTCTGCATCTCCGACGATGTTTTAACTTTCAATCGCACCAGCGAATCACAGAAAGAGCACTGGTGCGTCCTCGCCCCAGTGTACGTGGCAGTGATCGCAGGCGAGAGCACGTAGGCGAAGACAGATGAGAGCACGTGAGCGCGATTGTTTAAAAAAGAGTTTGGTTCACTCACTCTAGGTAATCCCATCACAGGCGCACACTTTTACTCTGTCTATTTTGCACCGAATAAAAAAACACTTTGCTTTATCTGAGGTGAGTTATGGTTGTACAAATCTCACGCACCGGCGTAACATTAGTGCGAAATGCCATTTCTGTCGCTAAGAAATGTTCACTGAAATTACTCTGTTAAGAAGGCGTGAGTTCTGATTCGTCTTTTCCTGTTCTTTTCCTTCAACTTCATCTACGCGGATGTGCAGTTCCAGCAATTATCGCTAAAATTAATAAAATGTATTAAATACTGGCATAAAAGGAACCTGAACCAATGATAGTTATCTGGAATTTCGACTGTTGAGATTCTATTCGAATCATTTGTTTCTTGTTGCTAATACCGTAATTAACTCTTCGGCGTTGCTGCTCGGTTGACGATGGAAAAAGTAATGAAAAAATTAAAATGATGGTCAAGAGAGAGAAGTTCGCAGACTAAATACTAGATTATACTTGTATATATTTCTAGGGGTCTTATGATGTGCGTCAGTGAACTACCCGACAAAACAGTGACAATACTTAACACCAATGTAGATGAACCTTGGATCGATGTACACACATGATTTGAATTGCACGGTATTCGTCAAGTTTGCCAACTTGACTTATCTGTTACTTCTGAGTCATCTTCACATTCGTCTTCTAAAGCATCATCTTCAAGGCTGCGAGGTTATGGAGACGATTACATCCAAGGTCATTGAGGACGGTATCGACAGCTCTCAGCTCATTGTGGAGAATGTTGGGCCTATTGCTCTTTTCCTCGCTGTTTTCTTGGCCTATTACCGGCAAAGTTTTTAAGTAACGAACTGAAGCAACCATGTTTTGAACGTTGTTGTGTTCAATAGTCAACACCTGATTTGCGTTGATACCATATTTTTCCATTTCTTTGGACTGGATTGTTCCTCATCTCTTTCATAACTTTGAAAATAGATTAAAGACATTAAACTTTAATTAATTACATAACTCTACATCTTAGTTTCGCTGACTTACCCAAATGTCGAGAAATAATCTTTACGTCTATGTAATACTGCGCACCCACGGCAAATGAATGATCCGACCCTTTATTTCCTCTATTATCCATTCACTTCCAAGACCGACTGCCTTGGCAACTAGATCCGCTTGCGTTCACCTGTTTATCGTCATTCCAAATACATCCCAGAGAGCCTTCACCAGCATTTTGATGCCTTCCAATTCAAGCTGAACAATGCATAAGGTCCTAAGAAACTTTTAGATATTCTCTTCGTCGACTTTCTCTTGTCGTTCCTACGGCTATATAAAAACAAGTTCAAGTATTTTCAGCACACAGTACGGTAATATAGAGTGTAATTAAAGATCCAATACGTAACAAACATCAGCAAATCCTTTAATAGAAAAAGTTTTAACGAAAGAGACCTTAAAAATCATTGTTTACGTTTGGCAATTAGACTCTTTTCACCTGTTTGGGTAGAAATATCGAAGAGCGGGATAAAAACTAGCATCAAATCTCGTGTGAACATCGCCTACACATACTGGTCACACGCTCATATCTGCCTTTCATTCATTTGTATCACTGTCCTTTTTTTTTCACGGAAATGTTACTCATTTTTCGTAGAAAGTGAAACAACTCATAAATCTTACGAAAATTTAGTGATTTTTTCCGTGAGAAAAAAAGGAAAGGTAATATAAATGAAAGAGAGGTAATTTTGACCGTGTAGAGAAAAAGAAGAAAGCCGAGGGGATATTTGGTTGTATTGGATCTGGAATACGAGTGAAACGTTGTGAGATGGAGAAACGAAAGATCTTCCGCGATGACAATGGAAACGTTTGTTCACTCTGCGCTTTCATTATCTTTGCATTGTATTTCGTTCGTGAACTTTGAGTGCGACGTTCCTCGGTGATATATCTTTGCCAGATATCTTTTTAAATTTGATGCATTGAGGAGAAGGTCACATCTTCACCTGTGCACGCCGATGTCAATTTTAGATTCTTGATTTTGAATTCATACATTTTTTGCATATTGCATAAATAACAAAATAAAGCTAGACTGGAAAGTGTCACGAAGGATCGTAGTGTGCGGCGCTTGAAGTGAGACACAAACATTCTTATCTTAGGGAAGGTCCATTAATTATGTCACGCAGTAAGGGGGGAGGATGGGTTTGAGAAAACGTGACGATCCATACAAAACAATTTGAAGGTCCATACAAAAACGTGACAAGGGGGGGAGGGGGGTTGTAAAAAGTCAATTTTTGCGTGACGTAATTAATGGACGTTCCCTTATGTATCTAATGTATATTTTTTTTGGTTTTGAAGTACCAGCTCACCGGCCCAATCTAAATTAATCACCCCTCAAAACTAAACTTCCAACGAACAACCCTTCAAATATTCTGTCAAAATGAACATAAAAAAAAGAATTTTAACAGGCGCGCAAAATTTCCACTCTTTTGATTTTAAGCCAAACGATGTCTAAACTACGAAATTGTTTGCCATATTTCAAGCGGAACAATGCATTAGGTCCTAAGTAACATTGAGAGATTCTCTTCGTCAACTTTCGCTTTGGTTAATAGCTTGTCTGTAAAACGATTTGCTGATGTTTTCGACGTATTGGATCTTTAATCACACTTCATACTACCGTACTGTATGTTCAGAATACTTGAACATGTTTTAACATAGCCGTAGGAACGCAAAGAAAGAAAGTCGACAAAGAGAGTCTCCCAATGTTACTTAGAACCTAATGCATTGTTTAGCTTAATTTTATGGGCCATACAACAATGTTTGCAGTCTTTCATACAACAAGATAGATTCAACCTATGCCTACAATTTCCAACATTGTGTGCATAACACATATTTTAACTATATATTCACTTTCTTTCTAAACCCTTCCCCAATCAATTTCAAGCTGCCAAACACAATTCGGGGCCACTGTTCGTATGGGATCTTCCCTCCGTGCGGGTGTCGTATGAAAATGAATCCCCGCGTGGAACGTGACAGCTGGAAAGAAATGCGAAAATATTGCATTTATGCCTGTCGGGGCAAGTGTCCTGTCGCTGTCCGTTGGAGAAAGGATTGTGGATTCCGCGACTGCTGTGGGCAGTCGCGCTTGCTTTGTGTATATATTTATTTTGCAGATCTTAGGGGTGTTAGATTTATGACCTATGTTTCGCGAGTCTAAAAAGAAAAGAAAGGAAAAAACTGCTATTTGGAGCACAATGCAAGTTGTCATTTTCCGAGTTGCATTTGAAAACACAAAAGAGGGAAAACTATCGGGAACAGCCAAACGATAGCAAAAAAGAGCTGGACCGTTATTCTAGAAGTGACGATGAATAGCAGTGGTTGGTGTTCGGAAATTGTGCCATCCCTTTGGGATGCAAAATATTCAAGTATAAAAACGACATTTGAATTTGTTTTAAAACTGCGTTGCGCTTGCCGTGAACATGGAAAGGCGTTCCGGTTTGATAGAACGAACCGAATTATACTTCCAAATGAAGGGGTGGATGCAGAAATGGAGCCGAAAAATGATGGAACACGGTGTTTGAGGTTGGGAAAATTTAAGAACTTTAACTGCGCGGAAAACGTTGCTGATTTTTTGGGTCACGCTAGTCATGAATATTAAGCTTGTTAGAAAGCTTTTATACGACCGTGAGTAATTTATGCGACTTTGTGGTTACAAGAGTGTGAATGACTTCAAACTGGAAACTGCACAATTATTTCCGCAGCCGTATCTAACAAACTTGGCAAATTGTCATTTTTCTCGGGCACATCACACACACATTTTTTAACGATTTTCGTAATGAGTACAGAATTTCATATTTATGTTAAATTTTCACACAGGAAAGCCACAGCTGACAGCTGTAAACCTATAGACATACAGCAGTCTACCAAACTAATTATTACTAGTTTGCATTGCCGTCAGGAGTAACCATGGCAACTGGGCCAACAAACAACATAAATGATCGTTCTCAAATTAGCATACAAGGTGTTCAATCTCTATTTGCAGTGGGTAATCCATTTCATGTTGTAGAAATTTGCCCTTTCTAGTTAAACAATTAACAATAATAGTCACACAAATCTTTAAAAATAAATGTTCTAGGCTCCCCGATGACATATTTATGTTGTAAGCTCAAATAAAAGGGGAAAGCCTATACATTCAAATGAAGTGCGATAATGGACGCCAATATCGCAAATGCTACAAACGCTGGTCAGTCGCATTCGACTGCGCATGGAACAAACATTGAAGAAAAGTTGTGTTCTTGAAAGTACCTTCGGAGCGTCGCTGAGTCGAGTTGTCAGAACTGTGTGAGGATGGACGAATGCGGACTGCCAGGTTAATGACATGCTACGAATTACCTATTAGAATCTTAAGCAATGATGTGCTTGATAGAATTGGTCACACCTGGGGCCTGGCAACCCTGTCTTGCTTCCTAGCGTTTGGCAGTATGCAACATAGCACGGACCTTATTTGAATAAGGTCAGACGGGTCTGACAAGCAGCATGCTTTCATTTCAATTGCACGACACTTTCTTCTTGAAAGTTGATTTTGGAATAAACATTATTTGCTTTCATTTTCAACGATGCCACGGTTTCGATTTGACAGTTCTACAATTCGTTTTGAAAATTTCTACTTTTAAATGTACAAAGCAGGACAATTTTGAATGGAGAAAACTGCTTTCTATGAAAAAGAACCAACGCAACTGTTCAATTTTGGCAGTGCTTTTTTTTAAATTATGATAATTTTTATTCTTTGTGTGTATGATGAAAACAACTAACAAAAATGTTTCTACAAGTTCAGCAGTACTAGAAACATAACTAAATGCTTCTTTTAAACATATTTTATGTTAGCTTTAGACATAATTCTGTAAGATTTCAATATGTTGTATTTTCAAAAGAAAAAAATCATATATTTGTTCAATACCTATGGTTACTTTTTTGGTCCAAATTTGGGAATGTTATGTTACTGCAGTTTTCTTCTCGACGGCTTCATGAAACATTCTCGGACATAAGGGCTTCCACTTCTTATGGTCACGGTATGCCTGCATAGGACATGTTAAATAGAACATATGGAAATAGGATTACAGTTAACCAATCATAGGGGTTTGAAATATATGAAGGAATACTTAGAATCTGTTCAAAATTTATTTGAAGATTTTGTCGCAGCTTTTTTCAACGGCTCTGAATAATATCGAAATGGCAGAAATCGATATGAAGCTCACTTTTTTTATGTCCAAATCATCCGTAAAGTTACGGCGACAAGAACTTGCACTATATGTTCAATTTTCAACACAATTAATTTGCTCTTTTTTTTCACTATACTAAACCACAGCGTAAACAGATGTTTTGCATAGACAACGAATTGTTTCCAACATTTTTTTTAAACAACATTATGCTTTGTTTATATTAAACATTTCTTATGTCAGCTAATAATAATGCGCATCAATAAACTTAAATGAATTGAAAACAAAAAATCGCTCAAGTCAACATATTCAAAACATCCATCTGATTTAAGTCGATGTCTTTGATACGCCGACTTGTCAATGCCAATTACATTTACTCTTATATGAGTGACTCCACTTTTGATGAGTATAATTGATGGACGTTTACGTTGTAACACAGAGAACAGACATCCAAGTCAAATTCAAAAACTGTGTAAGAAATTTAACGGCCATTTCATAATCGTAATGAACTGGCAATAGCGTGGCGGCACTGGCATCGCCATCCATTGACCAGCTTGAAATCTTATACATCAACTAAATTTTTTTGGCAGTTCAGTTCTTTCACCGCACGGTCAACGAATCTTACCCATGTTTGATTAAAAACCGCAAGTGGCCACAGCCCGAGAGATGGCAATAGTGTTTTAACGTATTTTAACTTGAATCCTTACACAAGTTTTTTTTGAGAAATATATTCTAGTTTGGATGTCTGTTCTCTGTGGTTGTAATGAGAACACCCTTTTTTAAAGCAGCGGCTACCAGAGCCAAAATGTATGCGTTCTTTACCACATCTCCATGAATGTTACCTCGGTTCTTCCCTCGAAACTCCGCCGGAATGTTTGCCTTCTGTGTTGCCTTCTTTAAGCACCCGCCATATACCTCTTCCTAACGCTGGATCCAGTGCATATACTTGCCCTCCTGCAGCTTCCCGTTGATACCCCATATGGCATAAGGTCGTTTGGAATAATATCATTTGGCATAAGATGTTGGATAATCAATGGTCATTTGGCATAAAGGCCGTTTACCGTAATGACCATCTGGTATAAGACAAAGAAAAAACTAAAAATATTACGCATTAACAATATTGGCATTAACACCATATGGCATAAGCATTGGAAAATGAAGGCTGTTTCAGGTTTAGTGGGCGTTATGGCATAACTTAGACATCCAAAATTCAATTGGTATAAAAGTCTTTTGGCATTGGCAGCGAACAGTTTGAGAAAGATGATATTGAAAATCTGTGAATTAACGTTCCATCAGAAAAAAATAGCATAATGACAGTTTGGTATTAAAACTAGAAAATTAGATCACTTTCCAAGCACTTAACCGATTTCATTTGGCATTATGGTAATGTGTGTGTGTGTCATCCTCTATCCCTCACCCAACCGGGGGCGTTGGGCGAGTAGAACTGAGAATAGTTTGACCAATCATATGCTCTGCAATGGTGCCCTTTTTGTTGTGGAGGCCAATACAATAAAAAGGAGAACTTTTGAGGTACACAGAAAAAAATAATTAATTTTAACAAGCGCGTAAAATTTCCCCTCGTGTAATTCCAAGCCGAAGGGGCGTAAACAATGATATTGTTTGCAATCTTTCATACAACAGGCTATATTTAGGCGTTATCTGGTTTAAATTTAAATGAAATATCCCATTATTTTCTGCCAAATCTAGCATTCCCTTTATGTGCATTAGATAACGCAGAAAATTCAGTGTTTCTTTTTATCTGTGTAAGACAAGTTATCCTCAAAGCCTATGGAGAAATGGGAGGTACTGGGTATCCACAACAGGTAAAGCAAAACATTGCATAGACGCCCTTATTCAGACTTACAACTCAGTAATAGAAAGTCAAGAAGAGCCACCGTCACCAACTAAAGCTTGGATTAAATTGTAATTGATGTAGGTTATTTTTAAGTGATAATGTGTGTAAATATATACGATCTCACCCAACGACGTCACTCATTCAGGATAAAATTCCAGGATGTCATCAATTCCCGCAGCTGTTTCATGCAATAAGTAACACTAGGACCTACTTACGAGCTTTCCATATTAACTAGCTTATAAGCTCATTGAACAAAATACACCAACCCACACTCTCGTTTGGACAAGAAGCGATGTTTCGTTCTGCCTTCTCCGGTCATTCCATTTGACCAAACATATTTCGAAATTGTAGCCACACTTCTGAAAGACACACAAAATCTTCTTCTGCTCTTCTGCTTGCAAGCGCTCGCACTCAGCAGCAACTGAGTTTTTCTTTTTCATTCTCTACCGAAACTTTGTGGAAACACACCAAAAATATCTGTTGCCGGGTGGCGTAGCACCTCGCACTAAAACCAAGCATAGCATCGACAATTAGTTTACACCGTAACACGACTCAGTCCACTACTGCTTTTCGATTTTTCAATTCAATTCACTTGCTAACCACTGGGAAACCATCGGTGAAAAATACAATAATTTTAAAACTTTGAAAATTTACGGGAAACGAAATGACAGTAAGTGAAAAATACATCCACTCGGAACGAAAGCCTACTTCTCTTTCTTTTCATTTGCCATTATGGTAATTGCACATTAATTTAAATTTTAGAAAATCGAGTGGTGGATAAGCCTAGTTCTCTAACACAAGGTAAGCATTCAAATAACCACTACAAAATGTACTATATTTTAAATAAATAACGTATAACGGGAAAAGGAAGGGACCATCAGGGCACCGAAGTGAAACGATATGGATAGGGAGCATGGGACTGCCTCATCCATATTGTTAATATTTCGCGGATCGACGGCGGGCTCTTTGATCCCATCTATTCGATTTATTCTGTCAATCGAAGGCTCGATTCTAGTGCTGTTAGTGTGAACTTTCTTTTGGAAGGAGATTTTCTTCCCTATTTTCGTAGGTTTTGCATAAGTGTATCTGCTTACGGGCCCGTCTAAGCGTTTTTGGCCCTTCATACAGGAGCTTGATGATCACGAACAACAATAGAGTCCTGATCAAATCGTTTTTCAGATTATTTCTATGGAAATTCACCTTGCTAAAATAGATGGTAGTGTTACATTATCATCAATGCATCAGCATCATCATAAATTTTAATTTTAGAGAAAAATAAATTATTTAGTATAATAATTGTATCATAGTTTGTAATTTTTTTAAAGAACGGCCTAATTAATGAAGAAGGGAGATTACAATAGTCCCCATATGGGCCTATTTTTGATAATTACGTTCCAGTCGGTTCGAAAGAATTATGCCAAACATAATTAAGCAACACATAATTTAAGTCTATACAAAAGTTCAGTGTGCAACATAAGAGAAGAAAACATTTGATATTCAAATTTCAATTTTAAACCCTGAAACCATATTTTGAAAACAGCTCATTTAAAAGAAGGAATAAAACAATGGATGAATACCTATACCAATGATATAATATCGAAATTAAGATGGCGAGCGTGGATTTATACATTGGACTATATACTATTTACTTCTGTATATTGAGACAAATACATAAAAAATATATATTGAATCAATCAGACTGTCTAGCTGTTTAGAAAAAAACATTCTTCTATTTTAAGGCAGTAATGCCGAAAGTTACATATTATATTTTAGTTCTCATTTATTTGAGGACCTGAATGAAAATTTTATTCCATGAAAATTTTTTGAGTGGCAGTAACGTGCTCGAATAATTTGATCAATTATTGCGTTTTAAGAATGTCCCACTTCAAATTGCATCACGTAAAAAGAAAACACTATAGAAAATTATCGATTGGGTATTTTCTCTTGAAAAAATGGGTAGAAGTAGCGCAGTGTTTTTTGTTGTTGTATTTTTTACGCTGTCAGTTTTTCGAAAAATGGCGCCGCCCGAAAAACCACCTGAAAAATTCTTGTACTCTCTCATCGGGACAACGGAAAACAACTCGGAATGGTGCAGTCAACGGTCGCTCGTGTGTTTAAACATCAGGATCACAAGCGTGTCGGGAAAGCGTATGAGCGGAATCCCAATGCCTCGGTCAGGGATGTGACCAAAAAGTCTTTCGTTCAGAGAGCCAAGGACCGGAAGGAATTGCATACGTACAATGTGTAGAACGGCAAAATACGCTGGGCAAGTCACTGGCTCGGAAACGGTACACCCAGATGCTGACCCTCATTGTCTCATTATGGATGATGAGACTTACGTCAAGGTGGACTTCCGGCAGCTGGCGGAGCTAATTATTGATCGCCCAGCACAAGTTTGATGTTCCGTAGGAAGTACGGAAGCCGAAAAGTTCAAAGTTTGCCAAGATATACATGATTTGGCAAGCGATCTGCTCATGTGACAAACGGGGTGCGCCGTTCGTGACTACCGGGAATGTAAACGGGAAGATCTACCTCAAGGAGTGACTACAGAAGTACCAGCTTCCTCTGTTGACAGCAACACGAAGGTCTTACTATCTTCTGGCCGGATCTAGCTTCGTGTCAAATGTTTTCTGGAAGTTCTTTCTATTCAAATGTTGTCCTGAAGTGGTACGAAGCCAACGGGGTCACTTTCGTACCCAAGGACATGAACCCTCCCAAAGCACATCGGAACTAAGGCCCATCGGTGAATACTGGGTAGGCACTACGGAAGCATCACAAGGAGGTCAAATCTGAGGAAGACATGAAGAAAAAGCTGGTTTTACGTACAGAAGAAGCTGGAACCAAATGATGTAACGACTGTTCCAGAAAGTATAAGCCCACCTTATTATAACGATCACTTTGAATATAATGCACGGATGCGGTTTTCCGGACAAACTGACAAGATTGGTCAAGGCAACGATGGATCGAGTGATGTGCGTAGTACGGGTTTCAGGGACATTCTCGAGGTCCCTTTGAAACTCGCCAGAGGGTTGCGACGAGGCTATTCAACATCGCTTTGGAGGGTGTAATAAGAAAGGCGGGGATAGACACGAGTGGCACGATTTTCCAGAAAGTCCGGCAAGTTACTTGGTTTCGCCAATGACATCGACATCAT